>VXBQ01006257.1:121873-144986 GCA_013400175.1 Phainopepla nitens | reverse complement strand
CCCCCACCAGTCACATTCTTTAATTGCTGGTGTGGGAGTGATCATGCCTGGAAGTATAGAAGTGCCCTCCTTGAAATTCTGGAGCAGATACCACAAGAAGAAATGGATGTGTTTTTAGTGGGATGGACAGAGTGCTGAGGGGAAGATAAAAAGTGCACTAGTATGTGAGGTAGAACTGCTTAATGTGCTTTGTGTCAGCGTTTGAAGAACTTGGGTGCTGAGCTGACTTAGAAATTTGTTAATGTTTTGAAAAGTGCAAACCTTTGTAATAGTAGTGCAACAAGTAGATGATGATCTTGATTAGGTATTTTACTAAGCACAACTTCAAATGAACCTTTCTTAAAAGAACATGGTAGACATGCAAAAAGAATATACTGATCTACCACAGCAATACTTCTAAGATATCCCACATTATATTCCATGATTGTTGTGCATCTGTTAATTCCCCGTGTATATAAAAATGCAACAGTACATGGGTTTTGCATTTGCATATGTTTCTTCCTTTGCATCTTGCTTCTGTCCCTTTTAGACTCCCTCCCTACATCCCTCACTTTATCTGCTGGGCAAAAGGTTGTTAGAAGCACTTGATATTCTGTTGACTATTTTTAAATAAACTGAATAGAACTGTATAAAGCTTGATGGAAATCCTCGGTTTTATTTTAAGAATTTTTGTTTGGCTTCAATTTTATGAAAAACAGAGTTGACTTCCCTGGTAAAATTTAAAAGGTTTGATAAAAAGACAATAGGAAACAGAAATAAAGAAAAAGATTAAAAAGGGACGGGTGCCTTGGCATTCTGCCAGAAAGCACACCCTAACCCAGAAAACACTTTGTTAAATGCATCGACATGTTGTATATTCATCAACCTTCATGTATTATTCAAAAACATTCTTTTGGATCCCCCCTACCCAACCTACACCACCCTGTCACTGCTGAGTTCCGCAGCAACACAGAGACTCATGGAGACAGAAGGCTTGTGGTGCTAGAAAAACTTTATTTGAATGGAGCTGTGCATCTTTTATAGAGAGGATCACTAAACCAATTCACATTGGTCAGTACAGACAAACAAAGCCAAATAGAGACACCCTCCTGAGCCTATTGGTAAAAGAAAAAGAAACAACTCTTTGAGAGACAGATTAAAGTCAACATCACGTAAACTGCAGGTGCGAATCTCCTTGACATTCCTGACATTTCTTTTCCCAGAATAGCATGAGAACATTTACTGATTTCTTCTCCTGAGCTCTCTGCAACCTCCCAGGGGCTAGCCTGAGAAGAGTTGCAGATTTCTCAGGCTGTCTCAGGCTGTGTGAGAGCTTGGCGACCACACCACCCCCTCTTGTAAAGCTTGCATTCATTATTCCTGTTATTCCTCTTGGTGGCTCATTGGTCTTGTTTTACTGCTTCTGATAATGATGAACAGTAAGTCCTTCCTTGAGGTTCTGGTGTTTCTCATCTTCATCCAGATAGGATAATCCAAGAATGCGAGGAATTTTCCTGTTTATCTTTTATCATTCCTTGAATTAGTTACATGAACAAAAGGCCCCTTCTCTTTTTTTTTCTTTGTTACCATGTTATCCAACATTATACACACAGCATAAATTTTAATACTTGTGAAAAGCCAGTAATATAATATGCACTTATAACAGGTTTTTTTCCAAGATAAAATGCATTGATGGTAACCTGGTCTAACATATTTCTGAAGAGGAGGAGTTTATGCTTCACCTATTTTCTAGAGCTGCAAGAGAGACTGTGGGTTGTAACTGCTGCCTCAAATCCATCTTGCAATCTGGCAGGCTCCAGGTGGCCATGTCAGAAGTGCAGGTCTCTGAGCCAGGATGTGGTGCTGAGTGCTGCCCCCGTCCATGGGGACCCACATCCCATCCAGCTCCAGCAAAGGTAAAGGCATCAGGAAGCCAGAGGGGAGAAGGGTGCAAGCTTTGGGACCTGCCCTGCCTGCAAGGCAGGGGCTGGCTTTAAGGAAAAGCCAATGTTGTTCAAGCAAAATACATGCGCAACATTTTCTGAACTGAATGGCAGCATCACTGAGGCTGAGTTTGTCCTTGTACAGAGCTTATAGCTGTCAAAGTTATTCTTCATTTATAACCATGGAAGTATTGGCTGTGGAGGGTAGATATGCCTGATGCTCTTGAACCAGCTATCAGGCTGCTTGATAGAGAGCTGTCTGTTATTGATTGATGTCTGTTATTGATTGTTACAGACCAAACTCTGTATACCTGATGAGTCTGGCTTTCTGTTCTCTCACTGTTTATTGTCTCTTCCCTTGCAAAGATTTTCCTCTGATGTATTTTGGAGAGGAAGAGCTGTTGGATGGTGAGGGATTCAGGCAGAATTGTACATCAGTCCCATGCAGGTTACTTTGTTTAGTAGAGAGGGTGTTTCCAAAACAAGGTAATAAAAAAACCAACCCAACCTCCTGAAGACTGAAACAGAACTCTGAAGTGTAATCTGAAGGGATTTGATTTTCACAGGAAGATTATTTATTTTTCTTTCCAATAGTGGGAAATATAGCCAATATCTAATAGAAAATGCACACAGTAAGGATAATACCTTACTAATGGAATTGGCGTCCCTGCCTGCCCTGCTCAGCCAGGCGAGAGCGATGCTCCCAGGTGCTGCCCAAGTCTGCTCTCCCTGTGTGCAGTTTGGAGTACACAAGATGTCTGAACGTCTCCCCGAGTTCTGTGTTTTGTCTCTTCAGTCCTGCCATTGCATTACAAGCCTGTTTCTAGGCATTATTGGAATTATTTTCCTGAGTGAAGCTGTGCAAGCTGGGCTCAACATGTAACCACGAGGTTGGGTGTGCTCAAAGAGCTCACCCTTCCTGTGTGTGGTGGCTATCAAAAGTCTCTAAATAGGATTGTAATAATCTGACACTCAGGAAGAAATCATCATCAGACATAACTGCTGTCAGTCAAGAAGCAAAAAGTTAGCAAGTGTGGAAAAGAAAATACTTCTTCCATGTATACTCTTAAATGTAGCCATGATAGGAAAACTTGTCTTTTGTTTTCATATGAGAATTTAGCAGAAAGAACAGAAAATATTTTGTGATTTACCAAAAAAAAAAAAGTATTTCTTTTTCTTCTTGCTTCTCCCCCTTTCTTTTTAGTATTTCTGAAGTGATACTATGAGGCTCTTTAAATGAGTTTTATTGCAGTTAATTCCTTGTCTTCTCAGGCAAGCTTCAGCTTTATGTACCAGATTTTTATTATACCCAGAAGCTTTCTGTCTGCTAATAAATAATGGTGGTAAAATTTATATGAAATAAATGTGGTTTCTTATTGCAGCAGAAAGGAAAATAAGCATGGAGTATTTTCCCCCTTGCCATACATGTTTAAATTATAGAAGTTAAATGACGTAAAAACAGCATTCACTTTAAAGAGACATGGCCAGGTTAAAAAAAGTTTTTTGGCTTGTACCATTAAAGATAACTTAGATCATCATTACACAAAAGGTGTTTGAAATCTTGCAGACAGATGTGTTTAGTAATTTTTCATCTGGGCTGTGAGGAGCAGTCAGCTGAGGTTTCTGTTCCCATTGCTGCAGTGAGCTCCTGTGAGCAGGTGAACAGCCCCAAAGCAGTGTGTCCAGCCAGGGCAGGAGAGCATCCTCTCCCTGGAGGAGGAGGGAGGGAAGGGAAGGGGGCACTGAGGTGGAAGAAACGAGAAGTGTGTGACCTGAAGCTGACTGTGTCAACTCTGGAAGAGTCCATTAGGGTTTTGAAGGCTTGTCCTTCCACCAACCCCAGGGCAGTGTCTGAGATGGCTTCGCTCTGGTGAGATGTTAAAAATTGCTCATCTTTTTCACTGATTTGCCAAAGTATCATGGACACACTGTTATTAGTAAGTCTTAAAATGAGACAGCTTCGCCCATTGATGCTGAACCCATTCTCACTGACGTGAAGCATCACTCATCTAGACGCAGACCTACCTGTGCTTTCATTGTTTTCAGAAATATGCAAGAACTACATGAAAGCTATTTGTAAGTGTCATGTTTTGAAATCTGGAATAATTTCACTTGGATTAATATATATATGGTTGTAGGAGGAGAGATTTCTTTTGACTGAAGAGGATCCTCAAGAATTTCAGGGTAAGGCTGCTTTTCTTGAAGAAATTGAATTAGGAGTGCTTATAATTGGAAAGGGATAGCTATTATAAATAGTCAATATAAATGGAACATAATTAATATTACTTTAAACCTTCTTCTGCGATTGAGGATGCATATCCAAATGTATCTTAATTAAGTCCTAATTAATTATGAGTCTTAATTAAGTTCTAATTTAATTATTTCTTTCTTAAAAGGAGGTTTCACACATTTGAAAGAGTAAAGCATTTAATTTGTCCATTTGGTGTGCACCTTCGTGCATCCCTCCTGACAGCAGTGCTGTGGCAGTCCCTGGCTCCCTGCAGCAGCCTTGTGCCTGTGGGTGGCTGTGGCAGTGCCAGTGCTAAGGTCTGTCACTGCACCTTGTGCGAGGGGCTGCTGTGGCTGCCTGTGCCTGAGAGCACTGGGGTTTAGGCACAAACGGTCCTGTAGGGCAGGTGAAGCTGCCAGACATGTCCCTAGGGCCAGGGGGCAGGGGTGCCCTGTGCCCACAGCTCGGGGCTGCTCCGGCTGCTCCAGGGCAGGAGTGAGGGCTCCCAGGTGGCAGAGCAGGACTGGCTGCTCACAGAGACTCCCTTTGTGCATCTTTGCACATACACTGCTCTTGTTCTCCATTGTCCTGTTACTCTGGGATTAAGCCAAAACTTAATTAAATTTCATGCAGATGAATAAAAGGAGTATTGACATTGCAAGATGAGATCTGAAGCATTCTGAAAGGGAATTTTTTCTTCTTTATTCTTCACACACATTTCAAGCTAAGTATTTCCTAAAATAAATAAATAAATATGTCCTAAACTGTGCACCTGCAAACTGGTCAGGCTTCCCTAGGTTGATACTAGACCAGAAGTTCCCATCACAGCTTGTGGGTCTTGGTGGCCTTTTCCCTTTAATGGTCCTCACCCTGATGTCAGAGCCCAGAGCAAAAGGGAAAGAGCCAAAGGGCTGCTCTTTGCAAGGTTCAGCTCTGGAATGAGCTTATCCATAATGACACTTTCATCTCAACCTGTTCCTTGTGCCTCTTGCTGTCTGGCAGATTTCCTCCTATGGATTGCATTAGAGTTGCTACATTACTTCCTTAAAACAAAATGGAACAATCAGAATTATGAAATCTAATATATTCAAATGTTTTCGTGACGTCTTTAAAATCAACTGGCTGGTAAGAGCAATCAGCGCACATGTGCGCAACGTTTGCTCTAATGACTCTTTTCCAAATCTTGCTGGTATTGCCAGCCATTTCCCAGTACTCATGGGCACTCTGTCTCCTCATCCTGCTTTAACATCTGTGCTGCTAAATGAAAGCAATCAGAGTCAGCATGAAAATTTAATAAGCTGTGTTCTGGCATTGGTCATGTTCTTAATTGTGTATTTGTTTTCTGCCTGCAGAAGTCCTCAGACAATGGCAGCCAGAACAGCTCCAGTGTTTAAAAGCACTGGTGTTTATTAGGCTCAAATCACACTCTGTTGGTGGTATTTTGAAAACAGACCGGATCTCTGAATTTGCCAGTGCTTTTAGGGGCTGATCAAAGCCAGACCCCAGCCTGGGAAGATCTAAACCTCATGGCCTTCCTTTCCTGGTTAGAGAATTACTGAGTTTCAGAAGCAGAAAGATCCTTAGACAGATTAGTGGAATCTAAATCTTCTAACCCAGAGCATGGTGAAGTTTTGAATAAGTAAATATTTTGGCTTCAAGGCAACTCATCAAGTGTGTAGTTGGTTGCATTTACATCATAGCAGAGTGTCTTACAGTGGTTGTCCCTATTGGCCTTCCAGGAGAAGCAGAATGAGGACACAGAAAAATGGAAGTTCTGTGCTTGTCCCAAATAACCTTTTGCCACAGGAACAAAGTTGTAAGGTTCCCAGCACCACTAGCTGGGCCAAGTTTAGGAAATTGTTAAGCTATTGTCTGTTTCGTGAAACTCTCCTATCTTGTCCTGCCTGTTTGCTTTGCTGCCTGGCTGGAACTGCTGTGGTGGTTTGGCTCTTGCATGGGAATTCAGGACGGTCTCAGTTTCACCCCTCCTCTCCTGCTGCCACTGAAACACTCCGGACCGTGTGCCACTCACTCACTTCCTCCCTCCCTCTTCAGTGAGATGGAGAGGAGAATTGAAGGGACAGAAAGGTAAAGATCATGGGTTGAGATAACAACAATTCACTAGAAATAGCAATGAAATAAGAAAACAAACAGTGACAACAACAATGCTNCCTTCCAGGAGAAGCAGAATGAGGACACAGAAAAATGGAAGTTCTGTGCTTGTCCCAAATAACCTTTTGCCACAGGAACAAAGTTGTAAGGTTCCCAGCACCACTAGCTGGGCCAAGTTTAGGAAATTGTTAAGCTATTGTCTGTTTCGTGAAACTCTCCTATCTTGTCCTGCCTGTTTGCTTTGCTGCCTGGCTGGAACTGCTGTGGTGGTTTGGCTCTTGCATGGGAATTCAGGACGGTCTCAGTTTCACCCCTCCTCTCCTGCTGCCACTGAAACACTCCGGACCGTGTGCCACTCACTCACTTCCTCCCTCCCTCTTCAGTGAGATGGAGAGGAGAATTGAAGGGACAGAAAGGTAAAGATCATGGGTTGAGATAACAACAATTCACTAGAAATAGCAATGAAATAAGAAAACAAACAGTGACAACAACAATGCTGATAGCAGAGTGTACAGGAGAGGCAAACAGTTTCACACCCCTCAGACCACTCACTCCCTTCCTGAGGAAATAACCCCAGGGTCCAGATGTGCCCCTCCTGTCTGCTGCAAAAGTTAACCCTCTCCTAGCCAGGACCAGGACGCCAGAAGCTGAGGGGTGAAGGATGGGGGAGGATTTGTGGCCAAGGCATTTGGCTGAAAGAAGCTGGTTTTGGGAGCATCACTACAAGCTAGATATTGTGGTTGCACACAGGCTGAGAAAGCCTGAGAGGCCTGCAGCTCTTCCCAGGCTTGGCCTTTGGGGGTTTACAGAGGCCTGAGAAAGGCAACTTCTCTCAGATTGTGCTGTGTGAGAAAAACTTTACAAGGAATGTAAACAAGGTCAACAGAGATTTGCACCTGTAGCTTCTTTCCGAGCTCCGTGGTGTTTCTCTTTCAGAGAACTGTTTTCTCCCTCTCACCAATCAGTTATTTGTTTATTCTCATAGACCAATTATGTTCGTCTTTGTGATCCTCTCTATATAACATGACAGCTCTTTCTTAATAAATCTTTTTCTAGCTCACCAAGCCTTCTGAGTTCATGAGTCAAGGTGTTGCTGCGGACTCACCAGTGACAAGATATGGCCCTGGGGAAAGGACAAAGGAATTCCTTTCAGGGAATAAACTCTTGGGAATCTTGAAACAACTTACTGCTTTCACATCGGATTCTTACTAACGCCCAAGAATATAGTGTATTGGATGGGGTTTTCTAATTTTTTTTTAATTGCCACCAGGAGCTGACATTTATTTGGATGACAAGTTTCAGCGAGCAAATGCTCCCACCCTGGGCAGCAGTGTGTATGTGTAAAAATCAATACCTGATTTATAGCTGCCTGCGTTCAAAATGCTTTGTAGGAGAAGAATCTGAGTACAGGTACCAAGTCATCTTTATCTGAGTCAGGAAGAATTATGTAGTTTGTAGATCAGTGGCAGCAGGGTGGTTCAGGCACTGTCCTTTTACCTTAGTGTCCTGAAGCCTCCTTTCTGGTTCTGCTTCGTGACAAAGCAAAAACTGGGACATGAATGTTTTTACGAAGAAGACATCCAGGCACTATTAGTTGCCTGAGAGCAGGATCCATTATGCCGGAAGTGAGGGTGCTGTCCATACAAGCATATCTCCAGGTGTGGAGAGCCCGTGCCTCGCGGGTGGCCCTGAGCTGTCCTCAGTCTGTCCCCACCCTGCCAGACGTGCACCCGTGTGTCAGCAGAGAGCTGCCTCACAGCACCACATGCATTTCAGGACATTTCCTCTTACTGAAACATCTGGATCTGTATTGGAACAATACTTTTTGAGCAGTTTCTTATGTGCAAGTAGAGCTTAATTGGTACTTGTGTTCTGCTTAATTATGCTTCACATTTCGGAGGAATCTGTTCAACTTGAACAGTTCTGTGAAATGGGAAAAGTGATCTTCTGGGAAGTACTGTCCCATTTGGATGGGATCTGCAGAGTGCTCGTTTATAGTGGTGTTTCTCTCCTCAATTCTGCCTGGACCCAACCAATTTGTTCTTTTTCTAGTCTTTGCAGAGGTGAATTACCATAATGCAGTGGTCCACCTGTTATAAGAGGAAAATTGCTCCCACATTCACACTGCCAGTGTTCCTTTATATTTCTGTGGCAAGTTCTGTTTTATACATTGCTGTTTCTGAAAGGAAGTGTGTGCTTACGCACACACAAATTTCTTTAGTAAATGTGAGCAAACCCACACATGTTTTCAGCTTGGGAAAAGAAATATTTCTGTTTAAAAACCCTAACCAAAGCTTCGTTTAAAAAAAAGAAGGAAAAAAACCCACCACCACCACCAACAAAAAAATCCAAACAAACTGATCATAAATTGACATTTAAGGTCAAAGTAGAAAAAGCAGTTGTTTTTTTTAAAGATCCTTAGCATAATGCTGTTGTGCAGAATTCCAGTGTAGGTTATGAGCATGGGTGTAGTACAGCTCTGCTCATTTGCTGCATAGTTCCCCAGTGAATAAGTAAAATTTTATGGAACTGGGTAACTTCAGAGAGAAAAAGCTGTAAAGAGCTGCTGTGCTGTCAGTAGACTTTGACAAATTGGCCAAAACATGGTGCAGGGGGGGAGATGTCTTTTGGCTGTATCACAGTTACATGAACATTTGAGAAGAATAAAATTTGAAAGAGTGCTCTGGCTGTCCCCACCTGGGGCTGCTCCTGCATCTCCCCAGCTCTGCATTTGGTGTTCCCCCCAGCTCAGTGTGCCTTGGGGAGGGCACAGCCAGGCCCTCCATGGAAAGGGAATGGGGCACAAGTTCTCTGTCTCCAGGTGAAAAGTCCCAATCCAGAATAAAATCTCAGGGGAGGCTACAGCTTTGTGATCCACTGCAATTGTGCCCTTAAACACTGTGCATGATTTAGAGTGCCCTTACAGGGGGTTTATGTTGTTTAACTTGTGTTGTTTGTCCCTGTGCCATTACCTGTTCACCTTCTTTTTCTGAATGTTTTTTAAATTCTCCTGTCAAGACTGCAACCGGTGCCAAGTGTGTGTAATCCCACCTGTTCAAAAAAAGTGTCACTGAGAGGGTAAAAACCCCTTAGGTTTTACATTGTAGTTAAAACCTGCCTGTATGTACAAATCCACAGTTCTGTTTTTCCCGTTTTAACTCAGGGATAAAATGTCCTTGAATTAGGCACTGAACTAATTACTGGTTTTGATTGCTTGATTTCACCCCATTTTATATTTATTGATTATTGTTCATCCAAAACCCATTTCCTAACTCAAATCAAGAGGAAATCAGTTTAAATGGAAATTGGTGCAGTTGTAAATCAAGGAATTGAAGTGTCTGATTTGCTTTTCAATGACAAAAAAAACCCCAAAACATTGACAGAAATAATTCACAGAGAGAATAAGTCCATTTGTAATGTATTGTCTTGGCTCATTAGAGATTTTTTGAAAAATTACCTATTCCATAAAAGGAAAAAAATTTAAGTTCACTTACCTAATTCATAATTCAGAAGTCTCTTACGACTATTTCATGAAGTGCCCTCTGAAGAGTTTCCGATATTTCTTCTAAAAAAGTATCCATGTTTGATTGCTTGACATTCTCATGGTTTTTCTTTTCCCTTGCTGCTTTGGAATCATAAACTTGCCTTGGTTCCAGCTCAACCTGCATTTCCCACCTGGGGAAACCAGTTTAAGTCGGTGGCTGCTGCCTGCATATCCTTTGTGTGCACTGGAAGAACACATTGCAGTCTTCTCCTCCGGGAATGGTCACAGCAAAAATCATTCTAATGACAGGTGAACTTCATACAGTGTCTGCAGAAACATCTGAATTCAAGTTTGACATTGCGTATTTCATGTTCAAACCATTGTACCTGATCTTAGCTGTGTGCCAGAAGGATATTTGGGAGGTACCTCAAAATTCTGGTGCCTCCTTTTTTGGAGAATAATGTTGGTTTTGCATCCCTGTGTACAACTGGGAAACTAATTAAAGGAGAGGCAGAGGACAGTATTTATACATTGTGAATAGATCGTTTTAAGGATTAGACAAGAAGTCTAAAAAAATCTATATTTTAGTAATTATATTTGTTATTACTAACTATTTTTATCTTGGAATTTTATACACTATTGGGTTTTCAGGTATCTTCTGTCAGCAAGTGGTGGTGTTGCAGGTTCACACAGGCAGAACAGCCCTGCTAAGCTTGGCTGTTTGTGAAATTAATTTGATGTCGCTGGTTTAGTGGTGAAAATCACAGAATATTCTGAGTTGGAAGAGACCCACAAGGACCATCAAATCCAACTCAAAATAGACCTGAAAGAGTCAAAAAGTCATATCAGAAAAAAGGGAGTGGATAAGGAGACACCACTATCTTTTTGGTTTATTGCTTGGAGAGAGTCTCTTTTGGAAACTGATGTCTCCAGCCAGGCAGTATAGTATTAATAATTATTTTTAATAATAATAATTCGTCTTCAGCTTTGATTGTGTTTAATATTTGATACATCCATAGGTACCTCTGTGCCTTTTTTTAACTGCTGTTTGCCGTGAGTAGATTTTCCTTGCCTCTTTTTTGGAATCACAAAAAATCTGAGTCTGAGCTGCCACTTCTGTCCCTGCAGGGCTCCAGGGGTGTGCAGGATGTGCCAGGCAGGGCCACTTAAAGGCTGGGACACAGCATCCCAGGCTGGGACAGTGCCCGAGGGCGAGCACATGGCACAGAACAGGAACGGGATCAGGAGGCTCAGAGCCCCATGGACATCCCAAAGCTTTCGCCCAGCTCCTGCCCTAATGAGCACTTACACAGTCAGGCCTTGAGTTACTTCTCTTCATGAAATTTCCAAATATTTGCAATTGATCTCCCATAGGCAAGACCTACTTCCTGAGACCTCCCCAAGAGCACATTCTGTCTGGAGATTAATTTCAAGTATACTGTGGGTAAACTAGAGTTAATTTTTTCTTCAGGTCCTTGCTCCTAAAATATAGCTAATTTTTTTTAATAAAAGCACAATGCAGTCTAATAATTCTTGCATGTAATTTAATCCCCTTCAGCTGTATTTGTAAAATTACCCATTTCATCTAACGCTTGTCAGTTTTATAATTAACACTGGGCACATTAGCTGCACCTTGGCTTTTTTCCTTAACAAAAAGTGAATTTATTATAAGCAACTTGTTTCCAGAGTCCTCCCATGAGCGATGGAGACTGGTGTTCTGCGTTTTCACCTTGCAGCCTTTGGATGCAGGGGACACGGTCATTTGCATCTTTATTAAAATCATCATTTACACTCTTTAAACGGTTTTAGGCTCTGGGTTGTCCTTGGTCAGCCCTAGTACTATATGAGGCTTCACTATTGCTCATTTGGCAGGCATGTGGGCTGGAAATGCTGCAGGATTGCACCTGAGGAAGGTATTAGGTGCTGTTTGATGTCAGGTGATGTTTTCCCCAGCGCATTGTGGCCGAGGAAACTCAGCCTTGGGCAAGATCTGTGGGTGCAGGAGCAGCTGCCAGCACCAGCAAGGATGGGACGGCTCAGAATTGTGGCTGCTCAATCCCAGAGCTGAGGCAGCAGCTGGGGAATAACACATACTTGTTTTATGGTGCACAAATAGGCTTTGGATTGGTCGGAGGTGTCCCTGCCTGTGGCAGGGGGTTGGAACTGGGTGATCTTTAAGGTCCCTTCCAATCCAAATCATTGTGTGAAATGCAGAACCATTGGCAGGCACTCTTGAGTATGGAACTTCCCAAATTGTAAAGATAACAAAAGGTAAAATTGGAACAAATATGAATGGATGAATAAAGCAAGCCTCATTAAGTAACTTCCAAAGTGTATGCTGTTAAAACATCAATTTGCCTTAAGGAAAATTCACTCTCTGCTCTTGAGCAAGAAGCAGTGAAATGGACTCTCTTTCATTAGCAACAATCTAAAATATGCAGGTACATGCAAGTGTGTCTAGATTATTTTTATTTGTAAAGTGAAGTCACTGTTGGGTTTTCATTATAAAAGGAAATGTGCATATCCTATGGGCTAAGCAAATACAGATGCTATTTTGCACAAAAATACAAACTTAAGTGATTATTTTAACCTGCGCCTACATTGGAGTAAGATTACCACAGGTGAGTCTACCAGACCCTCATACCCTGCTATTAAAGCAGCCACAAAAATTTGGGCAGAAATAAATCCAAACTCAGGAAGTGCTACATCCCGTTCTTCCACTTTTAAACACATTGTAAGGAAAACAGCTAAGACAATGCTCTGTACTGGCTAAACAATCTTCAGCCTAGGACACAACTCACTGCAGCCATCTGGTGTGGAAGGGATTCATCCCGGGATAATTTCAAGAAGTGTTGGAAATAAAAACAGAAAAAGAATAAATTACCATTTATCAGTATCTGTAAGCAGAAGAAACCTTTTGCATTAGTTACTGCTTTCACCAGATTAGTGAGCACAGATCACCCCAAAAAAACCCCAAAAAACCCAAACAAACAAAAAACAGGGCAGGGATGTCCTGCCAGCTTGGAAGGGATAAGGATGCTGTTAGCACCAGGCCAGTAGAGGTGTCATTGAATTGGGGAGGTGACCACACTCTCCCCTTGCAGTGGGTCCAGTCAGTCCCAAGGTCTGTTCATGCATCTGTGAATTGAAGGAGAAAATTAACTGTAAACCAGCAGCAGGGTTGATTCCTACACTCAAATCTCTCAGGAGCAAACTGTAAACAAGGCAAAACTGAGGAAGAATGTGGTATAAGATAAAATATCTTAACACCATTCCTATCAAAAGTTTAAATTTACATATGTTTATGTATATACACTTCTACTTGCACTCACCACCCTATAGTGAGTTTCAGTTTAATAAAATTGTAGTGGTTATAAATGCAAGAGCTCATGTTTCATACAGTGACGCCTCTGAAGAGCTGGAGGGACTGAGCCAGCTCTTTCATATGATAATGAAAATGTAAATAAAAGGAAATACAATGCCCATGATAAAAAGCGAGGGCAGAGGAGGAAGTGCCAATCTCCTGGTTTGCCACTTAGATTTCTGTGGTTAATTTATAGGGTATCAGGGAATGGAAGAAACAAGTTGTAAAGAGTTGACTTGAGAGCAAGCACTTGTGAAAAACGAAGTTCACTCTCTTAGTAAAATTTAAAAGGTGTAATAAAAAGACAGTTGGAGACAGAAATAAAAAAGGGTTAAAAATGGCCAGGTGCTGCCTTGGCATTCCACCGGAGAGCACACCCTAACTCAGAAAACACTTCTTTAAATGCATCAACATGTTGTATATTCATAAATCTTCATGCATTACTCATAAACATTCTTTTGGGTCCCCCCTACCCAACATACACCACCCCCTCTTGTAAATCTTGCATTCATTATTCTTGTTTTACTGCTTGTCTTGTTTTACTGCTTCTGATAAGGATGATCAATAAGTCCTTCCCTGAGGTTCTGATGTTTTTCATCTTCATCCAGATAGGATAATCCATGAATGTGAGGAATTTTCCTGTTTATCTTTTACCATTCCTTGAATTAGTTACATGAATAAAAGGCCCCTTCTCTTTTTTTTTTTTTAATGTTACCATGTTATCCAACATTATACATATAGCATTCATCTTAATACTTGTGAAAAGCCAATAATATAATATGCACTTATAACACACTGAAAGGAAACAAATAATTAAAAACCCAAATCTTTGTAGAGGGTGAGGACTATTGAGGTGGTTATTCTCTCCTTTTTCAGCTACTTATTTCTCATCCCTCATTTTAAAAAATTTCTTCCCCCCACTTTTCTCTCTTTACAGCTTCTGCATTCCTTAGCTTCGTGGCACTAATTCTCTTGCAAAGAAAATGGCTTTCCTCCCTTATCTCACATTACTTTTTCCTGTAGCAGACATCATTTTCATCTCCTTTCTTCTAACAGGAACTGTTAGACTAGACTCTTGATTTTCCCTTTGTGTGAGGAAAGTGTGTCCTTCAGTTTTCTTTTGGCCGCTTGCCAACCTCAGTCCCTTTTTCTGCGCCATGAACAGCTGGTCCCGTGCTGTTACAGTCTCTTACCTTTATTCCCCTGCTGTGCAAGGGACCTTCAGAACAGGATTTAGGAATACATTCTATCTGTTCAAGGCCTACAAATGCCGACTGTGATGATGCAGATGTGATGAATTAAGAGTATGGCTGAATTCACCAATAATTTGAACTACTTTCTTAATACTGACAAAATGAACCAATGTTAATTAACCGTTAGCACTTACTGACATGTGCCCTCCCTTAATAACGTTCAATTTGATATGCATATATGTATGTATAGATATGTGTGTGTGTATATCTCTGCAGAATTGATTAGCTCATGAAAATACCCCTTTGAGCTGGTCTGTTCATTCACTGAGCCAGTCTGCTCTGAATTCATGCCTTTCCTCCACTGAGAGTGACTCTATTTCCTTGCAAATTTCTGTTTAAACTGTTGGCTTTCAGCAGAAATTATTATACTTGAGGCAAATAATCTAAAATGTTTTCACAAGGCACGAATTGTGCAGTTTTGACAATAAGGGCAGTGTTTGCTTTTATGCCAAGCAACTTTTGGATGTGGGTTGGATTTTCGTGGCAGCCGAAGGCTGGATCTGGTCCTTGAAGTTTAGAGAATCTCAAACTGATAGACACTAAGTATCTATATATTTGGGCATGCATACACTGCTATGGGATGGGCTTGACAGGGGAAAACATGCATCAAAAATGAAGTGAGGTTATGGTAATTCAGGATGTGATAGTATTTTTCTTTGTTGTAGAACACTCTTTTGAATAAAATGCATAGAAGTGTTTTTCATTTTTTATTTCTTTACTGAAAATGTCCTTGTAAATTCAGGCTGAATTCATTCCAGATTCTACAACTGTGGACAAAATTTGAATTTCTTCCAGGACTAAAGTGACCTTCAATGTCTCTAGAATAAGCTTTTTGGTTAGCACACAGAGGAGTTTCCTTCACTGTTTACCCTCAGTATAAGGTTGTGTTCTGATATGCCTGGACATGTCTGCTCTCTCAGGTATATTTGCACAGCTTTCTCTAAAGCCAGTACTTTGGAAGTGCCATTCCTCCACACTGTTTCAATATTTAGGTATGAAATGTCTGTGGTTGCTTTTTGGAGCACTGTGGCTGCTGCTGCCCTGCTGCTCTCGCCACCATTTTGGCTTTGTGAATGGGCAGCTAATTGGCAGCCCAGGAAGAAATGTGAGCTATTGCTTTACTCCTGTGGCTTTTATTTTGCTTTCAAGAGGTTGAAAACAGTTACACAGATCAGCTGGTGGTTTCTTTTTGATCTGTTGCTCTTGAAATCAGTCTGTCCTATCCATCATGTTAAAAGAGGAAAGGTAACAACCAAAATAAATATTTTCCTGTCTTCTCTTTCAGATAAAATTGAAGATGAATTAGAAATGACGACAGTGTGCCATAGACCCGAGGGACTGGAACAGCTTGAAGCACAAACCAATTTCACTAAAAGAGAACTTCAAGTTCTTTACAGAGGATTTAAAAATGTAAGAACAGTACTGCAATGAACAGAGTCTAATATGCATGTCCCCACCACCCTCAACTATTCAGCTCGATTTTGTATTATTCCCCTGCTAAGCATTAGTAGTTTTGTATTAGATCTCCCTTACCACAGCAAAATGAGCACAATCTGCTTCTCCATCTAATATTTATGACACTGCAATCTGCCTAAAACTGGGTTTGGATGAATATTCAGCATGTAATGGTCTCATTAAACTTGTTCCCCAAATGTCAGCAAGCACATTTCAATTTCCTCAGCTGTGCCAGTACTTGAAGATAACCTAAAAATATTTTTATGGCTACCTATTTAAGCCTTGTTGTCATGTCCTCATGTCCAAATGTAAGTGGTACTGTTCACTCGTAATCAGCTGCCCAGGATGGAGATTTCATCCCTTCTCTAGCTGCAGAAATCTTGTTCTTGTAATAGGATCTTCATAGAGTACTTTAGGACTTTAAGGTCCTGCATAAGTAGGGAATAAGGCTGGGAGGACAGGAGCCAAAGCGAAAACAAAAGTTGAATGTGTGTGTTAAGACTGAGGAGACCAGGGAGAGGCTGTAGATTTCTGGGCAAGCAGGCAGCAGTGCCAGCTGGCATGACTGGGTGTGCAGAGCAGCCCTGTGCCCAGCCTTGTGAGCCACCGTTGCAGCCAGGCTCCCTGGGAGCCCAGAGTCTGCAGCTCCTGAACCTCAGCCTGGCTCTGCTGCTGCCTCTCAGGGGCTCCTCACAATCAGGAGAAACGGATGGGGAATGTTGAGGCTACATGGAGCAGATGCTTTGTGGACCTTGAAGAATGAGTACTCATTACATGTTTGCCTGAGGGTCAGGATTTAGTCACCCAGGTGGTTTATGCCAGCTGATGTTCTAATGATGATTAACAGGTCAGAATCAAGCTGGCTCCATAAACATAAAATGGTTTTTATATTCTCTTGCAGGACAGCTCCAGCATTCAGAGACCATCACAGCAAAATGCTGACATTTCTCAGTCAAGTATATTGGGTAAAAACTTGTCAAAAGAAGGCTGAGCTACCTTAAATACAGGCAGTTCTGAGGAACCTGTGGGACTTTGAGAAGGACCTTTATTTTTGACAGGTTTTTAAAATTTGATCAAATGACATTTCCAGTGTATATTTGACTTTTCCAAGGAGTCTGGTGGTTTCACCCTTTGTTTCAGTGCTCACCTAAGTGGGCCAAAGCACAGCTCAGCTTTCTGTATTTTTGTTTGCTGCATGCAGCACCACAATATTTGTGCAGCCTTTGCTACACATTTCACATGTGAAGTTGCCTTACTGAACACTGATATCTCTCCATGCTTTTGCCAGCCCTCAGGAAATCACACAGCTTTTGAGACAGAGCTTGGCAGGTTAACATCCCATTATGACATTACTGCCTAACGAGGGAGGTTAAACCCAGTTTTGCTAAGATCTCTACAGTGCCTTCTGTATCGCTGTTGGGTGGAAATCACTGTGGGAGAACTCTGCTCTGTGCTGAGGGAATTTGCAGCTGCAGATGCAAACCAGTGAAGCAGACCTGGAGCACTCTCAGCACACAATTCTGCCCTTCCCAATTCTGCTAGCACTTTGCACTAGAGAGGCATTACCTCCCAGGGCAATAGTGGCAAACAAGGGCATTTAACTTGTGACCTAAACCTAGGACATAACTGAAGGTCTTGGTATTAATTGGCACTGGTGGCAAGGTCTTGGTTTATATCTGAATATTAGGACAAAGCAGGCTGTTTTTATCTAGCTGATCTGCACACAATATACACAAAGTTTCGTATCTAAGGTTTAAATTGACATGAAAGTGCAACTTTAACACTAGTAGCCTGCAAATCCTGGTTTCAATGGGATGAGTAATTATGCACAGGAGGCAAACTGCCTCAGCTGTTACCATATTTGCTATTGTACCAAACCATCTGTTCTTTGGGATGATGTTACAGTGCCATCTGGAGATTCAAAATCCCTGTGGGAATACAGTAATTCTCCTCCCTGGCTTGTACTTACTGCTTGCTCTCAGTGATTGCATGGGTCCTGTTTAATCACAAGGCAACACCTGGATAATCACAGAGCCATGTGCAGGAACTTGTGTTGGGCACAAGGGATTGAGGTCCTGGTTGCAGAGGATTTGGTGTGCAGGAGCAGGGATGGTGCTCCACCAAAGGCAGCTCAGCACAGCCTGGGCTGGCCTCTCTGCCTGTCTGACCAGGGCCCTAATTCTCAGTATCTTTAAACCTGTTCTTTCTTTGTCTCTGAATTCTGTTACTCCCCTCCCTCCAAATTGTCTCAGTCTTTACCCACGGTGTCATTAGTCTGATCTGGTGTCTTTGCCCCAGACTGAGAGAGGCGGCCAATAATTTCCTCTCCAGAGAAACCGAGCATGCTAACCAGGCCTGTATTATTGCTGCCTGGCCAAATGTCCTCTCTCTTTGCCTTCAGCTTGCTTTTCCAGCTGTGAGAGAGTCACTCTCCAGCATCTCTTGGTTCCAGGACCAACAGTTCACATTATCTTAGCAGGATTCTACATTATGTGAACGGTCTCCTTTGCACCTCTTTGTTAGCTGCAGTCAGACTGAAGCCAGACTAAGGTGAGGTATTTGGTCTCATCTCTTTGGTTGAGATTATACAAAGGCAAAGTTATAGGAAAACACAGCAGAGCCTCTGGTGGGTCTTGTGTTGGTACAACTTAACAAAAGAAAATGTGATACCTTCTGTCTACAAAACTACCAAAATTGTTTGAGCTAAATAGCAGTATTGGCACAGGAACAGAATGGCCATGAATAGGCATATGCTGGAATTAGAAGAAAGTTTCTGTCTCCTAGAGGAGTAAAGTTTGGTGAGCTGTTATGGAATTGCAGGGAGGAGAGCAAGGAAGTATTTTTATTATTAAAATTGATAAATTGATGTCTAATAAAGTGACCAACAGTACAGAGATTTGAGTTCAGTAATTCAGGATCTTCCACTTAGGCCATGTTTCTAATGGCTTGTGTTCTTTGGAATCGAGTACATGGTTTTAAAGAACTGGAGGTTTTGTGAGATTTATTGCTCAGTTTGAGGGGGGTTGTGCTGCTAGGGGAAATGCTTGTTAGCTGTAAGGGATAATTCTTAATACTAAATCAGGAAACCCAAATAACTGAGACATCCTGGAGACATCCTTACTTTGCTTTAGTGTGAGTATTTTAGCAAATATGTAATGCAATGTAGTATGAGATGTAATTGTAACAAAGCAGGATTATGGAGACTAAAGTGAGCAGTACAAGCAAAGCAGAAATGTTCTGATACTTTAATAATCCCCAAAACGTCTCCAAAGTGGGAGGACATAGAGCAAAAAACTACGTAGGATGTGTGAGTGCTTAGAGATGAAAATCTAGATTGTGCATTTGTCTGTGGTCAGCTAACTTACTACCTCTAATTTAGCAAAATGTGACCCCTAGGTACTTGTCCTCATGTTCTGGCCAGGTGAATTGAGGAGAGTGACATGCAGGGCATGCTCAGCTCCCTTGTGGTCCCTGCATCTCTGCTTTGCACATCTCTGAAAGCAATCAGTGAAGTTTATTTCTGATTACAGCAGAGGAAAAATGCAACCACTGTTATATTTTCCTTTTGGTGTTGTGGGTTGGTGGTTTTGGTTTTTATGTGTATTCAGCTCCTTTGTGGTTTAGTGATTTAAAAGAAGAGGATAAGTTCAGATCAAAAGCTCGTGCTGCCAGAGCTTGATAATCAGCCCTGGGAAAATGAGGGGTTTGTTCTGTGCTTGATGACAATACTAAAGAAATGTTCACTGTTTGGCATTTTTAAAGAATTCATAGGTTAAAGAAATGAGAGGTGTTAACCTAAAACCCTGCTATCAAAGGAAAGCCTTATGAATACTACAGTGAAGGACAGTGTTTTTCTCACTGACAAGAATTTTTTTCTTGAATGAGTGAACCTTTATTAACTTCAGTGGAATTTAAACTGACACTAAGCTCACCTGCTCTGTTTCACAAGAGAGATTTCTTTCAAGTCAGCAGAATTAAGTAGTACTATAGCACTAATGAGGCCTCTTGAGCATTATTTGGCTCTTACAAAACAAAAATCGTGATCAATTAACTGCAAATGAATTGGTAGTAGCATATGTGTCTGCAAGCAATCCAGTTATAGAGAGCTAAATGGGCTGATCAATGTCAGCACTGCCTCTCTCCAGCACTCCTAGAGCTGTGATGCAGACTTTCATTTGGCTTCCAGATGGAGCATTAGAAGCAATAAGGATCATGTGGAAATTCAGAAAATTAAGCAGGCCCAGTGGCTAAAACTGGCAGGATAGCCCTCGCTCCTGTGAGAGAGCACAGGCAGCAGTAGCAGTAGCAGCCATGTGCCCAAAGAGAGGGAAGGAACCTCAGGGACTCTGCAGTCGTGGGAAGCATAGAGAAAAGAATGATCAATCCCTCATCCACAAACCATCTTTCAGCAGGTGAAGTTGTGGTTCTTAGAGAACGTAACAGTTGTGTTACCACAAGAAGGAAATAAATCTCAGTGTAGCACTGTGCTAGAAAGGATGGGCCAGTTGTGCCAGGCTTGATTTTAAAAAGAATGATAATTTGGTGAAATACTCTGCAAGGGCCCTGTGTGATCTTGTAGCAACAGCACTTCAGTGACCAAGGAGAATACTTCTGCCCAAGAGTGGCTGTGGATACGGTTCTGGGTCTGATCAATGATTTAAAAACACCATAAGTAAATATCAGATTATTTATTTAATGTATGTTAGCTTGCAAGCTTCAGAAAACAGGAATGTTTAGGAAATATTTGGGAGAATCGCTTATGGTAGCTGTTAGTTTCTATTTAATTATCTTTGATGATTTCTGCTTTACAGATTAAAAAGTAACCACTTTTCTCGTGATAAGAAAACCAGGCAATGGATGTTTTATGAGGAGCTTTGGAACAGTTTGAGAATACTCATCTAACTAGGTACCTTGCAACCTACAAAATCACCAGTGGCACATAGATAAGTTGTCAGATTGCTCACTCTTGTCTAAACAGCAGTTCAGGACTATCAGGCAAGGTAGTAGAAGTCAGGTTCCAAGAATTGAAAACTGGTGGTTGCTTGTGCACATGGTTATATTTTGTGAAGTTCCCAGTTGAAGGACCTATGTTAAAGTGAGGCAGGGATCACAGCATGACATAGAGAGAGATGCATGGAGTATAGTGCCAGGAACAGAGGAACCTTCTTGATCCCAAGTCTGCCCTTTAGCTCAGTATAAGCATCAAGCCAGGCTATATGTGCTGTTTTGTGAGAGAGAGTTAGCCTGCTCAGAGAATGCATCTCCAGCACGTCATACCAGCACGGACAGTGCTCTTGCTCCCTCCTCCCTCCCTGATGGGAGCTTGGGGAATTAAATGGCTGAGTGGGGTCAGTGCTGCAGCAGGAGACAGACCCCAGGGTCTCTATTGATCAGTGGCTCTAAGTGGGAGGAAGCTGACTTTTCTGTGTCTGTAATTCTGTGCTTTGTGAAAAAGGCTGAGTGCTGTGGTTATTTTATTAGTTTGCTCTGGTTTAGTTTTCAAAATTGGTTGATAGGCAAATTTGATGAATAGTGCCATCAACTGGGAAATATTTTCTGTAACTGAAAATATCCCATGGTTAGATACTTAGTGCCCAAGGCTCTCTAATGTATGTTATAGCAGCCCTGAGCTGGTGGGGGTGTGTTCATTATTGAGGTTTGTTGGTAAGGACTTACTAGTGTGCTATGGACTTTTCACCTCTGTGGATCTAGAGTCAGGCTTCTGGCTACAGTCTGCTGCTGCAGATTGATGGGTTCATATCTGTGAAGGCATTAGACAGGGAAGTATTAACTGGCTGGAACATTATTTGTAATTATTAGATGAAAGCTTTGTATGACAGAAGGCATGAACTGCCTTTCTAGGTCATTCTATAAAATAACAATGAAACTGTTGAAAACACAGTTAGAAATGTTAATAATGGTGAACAAGCTTTGTGAGATGCTTAAGATGAAACTGCAGTCTAAATTACTTTAATTTCTCCAGCTGCACAGCCTATGCATGCAGAGCACTGTGAGAACAGGGAGGTGATTTGTTTCATTGCTCTCTTCGGGCTTGTAGAGTTTTGCAAATGGAACTTCACAAACCTGTGTTTTGCTTGATTCTGTTTCTCTCTCTTTTTTTTTTCTTTTGTTTTCCAACAGGAATGTCCTAGTGGGGTTGTTAATGAAGAAACATTCAAACAGATCTATGCACAGTTTTTTCCTCATGGAGGTAAGTGGAGTGCTTTCTGCCTGTAAGGATTCTTGAAGCCCGAACATTACCTACTGCCAGCTGGCTGCAAAACTGCTGCAGATCATCTGTGCAAGAAATGGGAATCAAGCTGAAGCTTTGAGGAGTTTTAGACAGAAACACAAGCATCAATGTAATAAAATTTTAGGCCCTTTGAGCAGTTATTTCACATAGAAAAACCCTAATAATGATTGCCCCTCAGTGTCAGCTCTTTATTCCTCAGGTCCGAAATAGAAACTGAGGGTCGATGCTTTGTTCTGTTGTAACTTTTTGTTGGCAGAAAGTGGAATTGCTTCCTCTCAGTGTGTCTTTTCTTCCCTGCTGTTGGACTGCTGGGCATGTAGTGTCTAGCAAAGGAGGGTCTTTTTCAGACTTCTTTTTGGCCTGAAAATTAATCAAAACTCCTTAAAATTCTTGAAGTAGTTTTAAGTTGATAAGTAAACTCCTGGCTACATGAAATGATCATCTTTGGTGTTTATGTGACTAAGACAGGGCCGTGTCATGAATGGGCATATTAAGCTATTGAATTAAATCTCTCAAATAATACATGGCCTTTTCCTTTTAAAAACATCAAGAATCTATATATTCTAACTGGATATGTTCTGTGGGGATACTGTTCTTAAATTGAAAGAAATTAGTCATTTAAGTGGCTTTTTAGCAAAAGATTAAGTATTTGAGGCTTTCCAAAAGATCCCACTCTGTAGTAGCTGCAGAACGCACTCTTTGGGGAATGATGACTGACCTTTCTGCAAGGGTGTATGTGTGCATGTGCATTTACTTAAAGAAGGTCATTAACAGGTGTTTTTTCAACTAAATGTCAAAATAAAACACATTATGCTTATGTTTTACAACCCATGTTACCTCAAAGATGTACACCTATATAAAATTTGCATTAAATTTCAGTATGAACTTGATGATTTCCTGTTGTGATTTTCTAAACCCAGCAGTTTAAGATTCAAAAGGACAAAAATATGTGTCTAGGTGAGATTGCTCTCCAGAAGCCATGGGTCAAACTCGAGTAACTGGAGCAAGACCCTTCTGAAGCTGGGCATTCCCTGGGGGGG
>VXBQ01006257.1:102441-121846 GCA_013400175.1 Phainopepla nitens | reverse complement strand
GGGTCTCTGCTGTGTCTCCCACAAAACAAAAAGGTATAGAATGATGCTGCAGATTGCAGACACTCCTTGGTATTTTTGCTGGTTTTCTCACCATTTGAACTAGAGACACTCTGGGATGGTTGGGGATTTTCTGCTCATTCTTTCAGGTACTGCCCCAAAATCCATATCGTTTCTACTGTAATAAAAGCTTTTGCATTTCAAGGCTGTTTTAAGGGAGGGTGCCAAGATTTTGCAAGTCCATGATAACATTTACTGGTTCATAGAATACCTGGCAATGCTTCAGGGTTGAGTTATATACAGAAGGAAAATAAGTTCATGACTTGTTTAGAGCCATCAGTGTATGATGAGGTGCTGTCCCTGCCCTTTGTGCTTTTCAGATGCCAGCATGTACGCACATTACCTCTTCAATGCCTTTGACAGTGCACAGAACGGCTCCGTGAAGTTTGAGGTGATTGCTTTGCATTTTCCTTCCATGCCACTTTCTCAGTTTTGTGTTTTTGACCTTTTCTGTCCGGTCTTCATTGCAAAGTAGTAGGACTTGTTGGATTAAAGGTTAGAGGTCTCAGTCTTAAGTCAGTTGATGTTTTCACATCTGGTTCACTTTAGTCTATGCAGATGCCATTCCATGTCAGTAAAGAAAGATCTAGATTGTGCTAGTCAGGATCAGAGGGAGAAAGTGCAGAGGTTTGTACAGCAGAGAGGAGTCGCTCAGGGGGTCCCATGTGAAATGAGATGAGGGAGACACAAAGAACTTGAATCTTGTACCTTCTGCATTCATCATGCACTGCATGATGTATTGAACAAGCACCTCAGGTACTTGGAGACTAAATGTACTCTTTAACTAAAAGGCCTATTGCAATGGCTACAAACAACCTGTCTTCATGTGCAGCCCATAGCTGTAGGAGTGCAGCAAAGGCATATATTAAATCATAGACTTTTGAAGGATGAACTTCATAGTTCTGAAGACTCTAAAACTTCTATAAAACTACAAATCATAGGCAGTCTTCCCTTTACTTCCCTTTGTCAAATGGCCAAAACCTCTAGTAATTTCCAGGTAAGACTGGGAAATACGTTCTTTCATCTGCTGGTTTTCAATTAATTGGCACTTTGGTAGGAGAGAAGAGGGCATCCACGAAGTTTTCTCCCTGAAAACTTCCTCTGTGAATTGATGGGACCAGTTGGAGGCTGGTTTGGGCGTTGACAGCCTGGGAAACCAATTGGAGGACTTGGTCTGCCTCTGTGAGTGCACATTTTGAAGTGAGCAAACGCGGGGAATTTTCCTTTTCCCCTGTGGCCTGGGCGCAGGTGACAGGGGCGGCAGGCCCGGGGCTGCTCCTCTGCAGGGCCTGGCAGGGGCAGGGGTGGCCATGGGCTGTGGGGCTCAGCTGAGCCCAGGGAGGCTGGTGAGATCCCGGCCGGCCCAGCGGCGCCGCTGCCGGCTCCGGGCCCGGCCCTGTTATCCCGGCCCTCCCTGCCCAGCGCGGCCTCAGCCTCCTGAGATCCTGGCACAGCTCCAGCGTGGCCACAGCCCTGCATTCCCCGGGTCAGACCTGAGCTCTTCCACTGCTCAGACAGAACTTACACACTTTCAGTCCTCCCTTGAGTGAGGAAAAAGAACAGAGAGAAGACACTGTGCTGGTTTGAAAGCAAAACTAGTGAGACTTTAAGTCAGAAATAGAATTTAATAGGAAAAAGTAAAATATATGTAATAGTACAAAAGAAAATCACTGACATAGTCAGAATACAACTAGACATGTTGTTAGTTAGGGTGGTGGTAATCACTTCTAGACGAAGTGGTTTTGTTGAAGTAGTGATCCTGTAGAAAGGTTTGGTAGCCTTTGTCTTCTGGAAATAAGTGGGTAAGGGCTGTTTGTTCTGTCCTAAACTCCAGATTATAATTAGATGGGAATGCTTGGCTCCTCCCCCCTGGGAGGAGCATCTTATAATAGGTTGATCTTATTTTATGAGTTTTGTGGTGGGTTTCTGATAGCCTGTTAAATAGAAATGGCTCCCGGAAGGAGTTATTTATGAGTAATGGTAAGGTATTGATGGGCTCATTAATAGGAGATAGTTCAGGGGAGGAGGCAAGGAAAGCACTGCCCCTCCTGGTTTCAACAGCTCATGAAGATGGTGATAGAATATATATTTTTGGGCACATCTTTACATTGTAACCTAGGACAGACACCAAGGCCAGTGAAGCAGGAGTCAAGTTCCAGATGGAAGGAGAATGAGGAGATGCCTTGAGAAGGCTGCAAATCCTTTTGTAAGCTATGGGGATGGACTGTAATCCTATAAATCACAGAAAAACATTGGGAGGTGGAGTGTTTAATTTGTAGATCATAAGCAAAGGCATTTGTGCTGTAATTTTATAAGAAGTTTGAACAGAGAGAGAGAGAGAGAGAGAGAGAAGTGTGATGAAGACTCTTTGCCCTGAGGGAAGAAGACCTCTGTTCACAGAGATGAAGATGATTTTAAAGACAGATGAGGAGAACCTTTGCTTGTGAACAGCTCATCCTTGAAAGTAATACCCCATGAGTTTGGCATGGCCCAGAAGCACAGCTCTGGGAAGGCCATGGAGATGGGAGGAGTTTCACAATTGCAATTCCCGAGTGGCTGCCATTCGTGAGAAGTAAAGCCACAAGAGAACTGTTTTTCTTTCTTGTGGAGAAGTCCCTATAGCATGACAAGGGGAGGCTCCTCTCCCTAGAGTGAACTGAAAAAATATATTTTTAAGTTGGTAACTGACTGAAGTGGTTCTGTATGTTGTCATTGAGAAGGAGAAGAGGGTGTGGGAGAGGGGAGGAGAGGTGGTCTTGAAGTTTTATTCTGAATCTTATCTGATTATTCTTTCAGGCTTGTTAATAAAAGTTTTCTTTACACTCTTTAAGTTTAGGCCTGCCTTGCTTTTTGCTCCTAATCCTATCTCACAGCAGGAAATGAGCATATTGAAATTGGTGAATCAAAACCGCTACAGTTCATTGAATGTAAAATGGGGGTGTTTCCATATGTATCTATGTGTCTCTGTGGCCAGGGCTGCAGTGGGAGGTTTGCATGGGGCAGCTCCTCAGTAGTTAAAGGTGTTCAGAAACCTAAACAGACTGAGAACAGAAAAATGCTGTTAAAATAACAAACAAACAAACAAACAAACAAACAAACAAAAACAGACCTAGAAAGTGCTGAACTTTCATACCTGGCAGATCTGTCTCTTAAATGGTTGTCAAGCATGAGAATTTCATCCCCTTTTTTGTATTGTTCAACAAATTCAAATTCCTCAGAGGCTTTGCAAAAAGGAGCAGAAGTTTCTAAGCAGTGCTCCACTGCCCCGCACAGAGCTCATGGAGGTGACTAAAGATATTAAATGAGTTATCAGGAGCTGTATAGCTCTGTTAGCCTGAAGCTCTGCCTGTGCTAAAAATCCCCTGTAGCTATGCTACTCTCAGTGCTTGAGCCATGGTGCAGTATAATTAATAAATCACAGTTATCAGAAGCAGTAACTTTACTGTAAGCAAAGAAAACCAATTAAAATTATGTGTGCCACACTGAGTAGTTAGTGGTGGGAATCACATCTGGTCAAGTCTGGCAGATTTTGCCAGAGAACAAAATCTAAAGCTCCCTGTGTCAGAGGAGTTTATCTCTCCGATAGGATTTTCTCCTTTCTTTGCCATCACCTTGATCTGGAAGTAAGAAAGCATCAGCTTCTACTTCCACAGGCACAGTCCAGCTGTGTTTAACCAGGTGGTGGCAATCTGAGTGACAGCTCCTTGCAGCAGGGAGAAGGAAGGCCACTGGAGCATCTGGCAGTGCTCTTCAAAACCAGACATCTCAGTGAATGCTTCAACCATTGAGTTCAGTCACAGAAGACACACTTGTTGGAAAAGGGAGCCAGAAGAGGTTGATAAGCATATGCTCCATCCTAAAAAGATAAATCTTATGACCGGCATTGTATTAAGAGGGTGACTTAGAAAAGGATGTTATGAGAATTCACACTTCTCTCTCTGCCCCAAACCAGGATTTTGTGATGGCATTGTCCATTCTGCTACGGGGAACTGTTCATGAAAAGCTGAGATGGACATTTAATCTGTATGACATAAATAAGGATGGCCTTATAAATAAGGAGGTAAGGCTGTTCCTGACAAATGTGGTTGATTTTGGAAGGGAGAGTTAATTGAGTTTTGTTGCAGAACACAATTAATTTTACATGCAGCTAATTAAATGCAAATCAGAGTGGACTCAAGCATTTGTCTATGCACTGTCTAAATGCACAGTGATCTTATTGCATGATTTTCTAGACATATTTTCCTATATTATGGTACCTTTAATGAATTGTGTTAGCCAGGGGCAAAATACTGGTTTACAACTCTGAGGCAAATAACCTTTCTGAAGGGGAGGATGATGGTGGCAGTACTTAGTGACTAAGGCTCAAGGGCTTGCTTTCTGCATGGGGAGATACTGTGGGGGCCACCTGAAGCAGTACAAGTCGCCAGCACCATTCCCAAATCCTGTATTGTCATCTATTTTTATCTTCTTATCTGATATTGCTTGTTCCCGTTATGGGAAGTCTTGGTATTGAGCATGGTGACCTTGAATATGTGTCAAATACAACTTGGTCCACTCAAACCCACTGTGCATCCCTGGAGGGTTTGTAGTCACTGCAACTGGTTGTGGAGCTGAGGGGCAGTTTGTGCAAGGTGTGGGGAGGGACCAGGTTCTCAGTTCCTGCCGTGAGGGTCCCTGGCCCTGGAGGAGGTCCTTGAGACAGGGTTGGTGCCACAGTGCAGGGCTGAGCACAGCTCTTGCTCCCAGCACCTGCTGTGTCAGAGCCAGACCAGGGGAGGGGAGGGAGCACTGGGTGGGAGCAGAGAAAAGCAATTCTTTCTATAGGATGCTTGTGTGTCTGGTACATCTATCTCCATGCACATGCACAGGCATTCCAGGTGCTGGTTTGTCATAGGAGAAGGAGGGTGAAGAATAGGGCAGTACAAGACAGAAATGGGCTCTCATTTCTCTTAATTTCCTTTTTGTGTTTGTGCTGGCATGCTGCCATGGCAGGAAATGATGGATATTGTAAAGGCAATTTATGATATGATGGGAAAATACACATATCCAGTGCTCAAGGAAGATGCACCAAGGCAGCATGTAGAAGTGTTTTTCCAGGTACCTGGGTTTTGATGGGTTTTTCTTAACACTTGAGCTATGCACTGATAGACTTTCCTATACAGTTGAGTCTATACCTTGTTATGTATTCAAAAATAAACCCTAGCAGCCACTCAGCCTAGCACTGCAATGCCTGCTGATTTCCTGGCTCCAAAGGTATCTCCTTGGTCTCTTAGCTTGACCCTTTGCGTTGGGATATGCCATGTCCAGTTAAATCTGAAGCCTCTGCATGTGTTGCAGCCCTTCTGTGCTGCTTCTCTCAACTGCCCTAACGACTGACGGGAGTGTGGGTGGGGGTCGGTCAGGCAGTGAACAAATAAACGACAGAATATGGACAGAGGTTCTGGTGTGTGTCAAGAGGGCAGTTAGAGATGACCTTAAAAGTGCTCCAAATCCCAGAGTAAACAAGTCCTTAGGAGTTGGCCCATCCAGCACTGAGTCTGTGGGCTAAGCCTGTTAAGTACTCAGCTTTATTCAGGTTGCATCAACTAAGATATTGTACTGTGACAATAGTGTTACCAATGTAAACTAATTTTTACATTATTTTATTTTGCAGAAAATGGATAAAAACAAAGATGGAGTTGTAACTCTAGATGAGTTTATTGAATCGTGTCAGGAGGTAAGGACTAAATTATAACTGCAAGGAAAGCTCTATCTCATGTCACACCATTTGCTTCCCTTTGGATAAACTCTGTTTGAAACAAGATGCTACTCAGGATTCTGGGTTTTCTTTGTTCTGTGAAAAAAAAACCCAAACCAAAACCGCTTCAAGACTGAGTTTGTGATGCCCTGTGAAGCCTGTGACTCAGTAGTGAGGTAGGGTCAGGCAGAATATGGGAGATGATGTCTTCATGTGCAGTGCTGGGACCAGTGCTTTTATTCTCCTGAGTGGACTGCAGTGGCTGATTCTACAGATAAGCAGACAACTCTAGAGAAAGCTCTTAACTGACTTAGGTTTTTTTGGGATTTTGTTGGTTTGGTTTTGGTTTTTTTTTCCTTCATTTTGAGACTCTGCCGCTGTCTCTGTGTGCTGCCCCAGAGGTCATTGTCAGGTACCACATTGCCAGAACTGCCCAGAGTCAAAAGTGTCTCCAATTCTTGCAGTTACAGCATTGAGTTATAAAACCAGTTGATGCTTTCATGGTCAAACATTAAAAGCGAATGCTGTCATCATAGCAATGATTTTAAATTTTCCTCTGTTTTGGAAGTAAGCCACCTCTAATTCGATATATGAAGTTGGGTATGATAAGTTTTTGTTGGTACTTTAAGCACTGGTACAGAGAAGCATCTGCATTAACATGCAATTGGCCTAATGTCTGTTGTGTTAGACCTTGATTGTGTGAATATTCACTCAGAGATATCTCTAATATTTGACAAGTACAATAATGGTGTAAAAGGCAACCTCTGCCTTTTGGAATGTTTATACTAGTGCACAGAATTGCATGTAGGCCCTTCTGTGCATTTTATATTGCCTGGAAAATTCTTTCCAGTTCTGCAGTCAGACAGCTTTCCTGTCCCTGAGCAAGGGGAAGGTGCTCACTGTGTAGGGCTGGGCTGGCTTCTGCTGGTTTGGTGTCAGACCTGGCTCTGGCCACATCAAGTCTCCGTCAGGGACTTCAGGCAGCAAAATCCTTGTTTAGTAGATGAATAATAGAAGGCTAATGATTTTCAGTTACTTCATTCTTGGTTCACCCTGATTGTTTGGCTTATTTTTAAGCCAAACCATCTTTATTTGATCATTTGTGTTGTGTATCATTCTTCATGTTCTTAACTTGCCTTTAGGTGTGTGTATGGCCAGTGGTCTCAGGATTGAAGCAGCTTTACTTTACCTGTAACTGTTAGAGTTTAAATTCTCTGTTGCCCTTTGGGCTTGGTTCCTTCTGCTGCCATCCTGGCACTGGGAGCTGGGCAGGCTGATGCACTGTCACCTGCTGTTTCCTGGTAGGCAGGAGCAAGCTCTGCAATGCCAAGATTCATTCTTTTTATCTTTATGAAAAATGAATCAAAGTACACAGCCGTGCTCACCTGTGCCATTGCAGTGGCTCTGGCTTGTGGACAGTGAAGCCCTGGCATGACCCTGGAGAGAGTGATTGGCTTCCCATGCCAGGTGATGCCTTGCACCCGCTGAGTGAGCAGTGATAGGGATGATGCACCCTCACAAAACAGCTGAGGAATGCAGTGCAATAGATCTCTTAAGCTGCTCAATGTGGAAAATTATTTTCATGTTACAGGCAAACAGCTGTTCTAACTTCTGGAATAACTGAATTCCTGGAGAGGGGAGGAAACCATCATTATGTTTGTGAATACTAATCTGGTTTTTATCTCGAAATAAAATTCCAATACTTTAGGAGAAATAATCCAGGATTTCCCTTGTGTCTGTCTGTAACTTTCTCATTTGGCTCTAGGAGCCTCGGAGAGGCTGAGGTTGCACAGATTGCATGTGTTTTGGGTTTGAGCTGGAATTTCTGGCAGGAAGTGCTCCCTCAAGGCAGTTTTGCCTGCTGGTTCAAAAGCTGCCATTCCATTTGGACTTGTGTAGCACATTAGCCAAGAGCACGTTTGCATACCCAGGGTCAGGGACATTTGAGGGTTGAGCACAGGAACCAACCCAGTGCCTTGCCCAGCACAGCCTGTGCTGGATGGCAGGCTCAGGAGAAGACCCTGTGCTTAGTGTGTCTCAAACCAACCCAGGGCCAAAGCACAAGCCTAGGCACTGAACCAGACCCAGCTCACAGAGGGGGAAAGCATTCCCAGAGCAAGGCTGCTGCCTGCAGGAGCAGCTGCAGAGCTCCCTGATGCCAAGGCAGAGTTATGAATTGTGCTTGTCCATGCTGGTTTCATGGGAATATCTTCTCCTTGCTTTCAGGATGACAATATCATGCGATCCTTACAGCTCTTTGAGAATGTCATGTAACCAGACGAGCACTGGAGGAGTCTGAGACTTCTGTGTAACAAAGATCTCCTTTTTGGGTGAAAGATTTTACAATTGAGCCATGTCCAGTGTGTGAGGATTTTCTATGACATGTCCAACCAAATGGCAACTGACTGCAACTGATCCCATCTCTTCTCCCCAGAAGATGCTGGTGGACCTTTGTTTCGTTTTGGAAGCATGTTAATATTTTAATAAATCCCAACAAGAGAGAACTGCTGCTCGAAGTTCAATAAGTAATAGAGAACATTGTTTGCTAGGCACAAATCCTGCTTTCAATCTAGCAAGCTTAATTCCTTATGACAGCATATGTTGGTAGCTATTCAGCCATCTATTGCAAGTGACAGCTCAACCCATACCTCCATTTGGCGCAGTGTTCTGTGGATGCCTTGCCATTAATCTGCTTTCACAAAACCCCAATCTACCAGGGCAGTCTGTGAAAAAATGAACAGTCAATGTACCTGAGACACTAAACAGACAGTCTATGTAGCCAGTGTCCCCATTTCTGCAGAGATCCTGTGTATCCTCTCACATGCACTGGTGCCACCATGCTGAGTTTAGTGGAGTTCTTCCTGAACATATTAACCAGGTGATCTTCATGCCAGGGTGAACCAGAAAGGAGCAGAACATGTTGCAAATATTAATATAAAAGTACAGAGCAAATCCTGTTCAGGAATGGTAAGTTCCCAAGAGGCCAGGCAGGTGTGTAAGGGCTGGTACAAAAAGATGAGCACCTGCTCTGGTCCCAGCTGCCTGTTGAGTCCCAGGGACACCAGGTGATGCCCCACTGTGCATATCAGCAGCACCACGGCCATGTGCTCTGGTCCTTTTGCTATTGTTTGGCACACATTTCCTAGGTTCATCACTGGACATTACAGTAAGGTCTTGCCCCTTTATGGATTTATTTAAGTTTTCTTGTTTGACTTAGTGAATAACAAAGATGCAGCTGTGTTTCAACATACAGACCTTGGCACCCACAAAGTGGCCAGCACATGTGATTGGGAGCTCTTAAATTGTTACTAGCCTCAGAGTCAGCTGCCAGGCCCATATTTTTTTTCCTAGAAGGTGGTATCATGCCTTGTACAAGCCCCATTTCTTTGCTATTGCCAAGTAGAGTATTGATTTAGGGGTTTGGTTTTTTAATTAATAAAACGGAAAAGCTCATGTAGTGAATATTCACCAAGACTGGATGATTTGTCAGCTGGGGAACGTCTTCTGTGAAGAAGCTTCTTAGGAAAGCTGACCCACCAGAGTGCCATTGCCATCTCCAGGCAGACAATGGCTAAGAAGCAAAGGGAAGGAGGAAACAGCCAACTTTCTCAGCTGCTCAAACCATGCAGATGGGACAGTCCCTGCTGTAGTGCTGCATCACTCCCATCCAGTAAGCATCTATTTTTATTGTATCACCTACTATATTAGAGACAAACTGTTAGCATTGAAGATATATTTAAAAATTATGTAAGTGGAAGGTTTTCATACTGCAGAATATATAGAATGCCTCAGTTCTGTAGCCCTAATTTTATAAAAATTTCATCTATTGATGTGTTCCTGATTACAGAAGTAGGTCTCATCAGTCCTAGTATAATGATAATGCCAATTCACCAAGATGGGGCATTTTCCCCTTTTACTGTGTTCCTCCATACACTTCTGTGTAGTCTTAACTTTATTTCTTTAAGTTGTCCCCTTGTCAGCAAAAGTGCTGTTCAAGTGAAATTTCATGTCTGCAGGAATGACACCTTAGTCCATCTTGTTTATTGCCTTTCGTACAAATACCATTAAAGAATTCTTCCCAGCAATGATCTAGCAGCTCTGGTGAAGGGCTGGGGTTTGCAGGAGGGATGCCATGCTGTGGAGTACCTTTCCTCCAGTTGTTTGGTATTGTCATTTAGGCTTTATTTAACAGGCACTTGGTAAAGACATCAACTGTAGCTGAAATAACACAAATAATAATACAAAATAAGTTTACACCATTCCTTCTGGAGTCTTCTTGCAATCACTTTATCGCGTGACAGACTTTAATATAATTACCAGGTTTTCCCTCCCGCCAAAACTGCTTAGTCTATTATTCTAAGCAGTTCACTTCAGCAGAGGGAAAAGTGGTCAGGACAATGGAAATTAAGGATTTGAATCAGGCTAGCACAGTGCCTTTTTCCTCTAATAGTCTTGCTTCAAGGGTGCTTATGAGATGGGACATACAGACAGAAATGTTTGGAATGTGCCCTTTTCAAAAGGAAATGTTATTAGTTGCATGGTGTCATAGTCCCTGAAGCTAAATTAATTTCTGGATTACTGTGATAAATTTGGCCTCAGCTGTGTTTCCTGGCCCTGTTGGCAGCTTCTGTGGGGGCTGCCTTTGTCACCAGGGCTGTCACTGCTTTCTCTTGAGTGTAACTCCAGCTCAGCAGCAAACAGTTGGTGTCACTGTCAGTGTGTGCTGATGTGCATTGCTGAAATCAGGGTACCAGTACTGACCTGCAATTCTGCCATCTCCTTTGCTGCTCCACTGTGCCTGCTTTTCACTACCAGAAGCAATGAGGGCGCATCAGGTAGAGAGGGAGATGCTGACAGCCACACTGAGTCTGCCCTTAGAGGATAATGAGCTTTGATTTGGGTCCCACCAGAGTCAGACGCCTCCCACAGGCCCCTGATGTTCAGCCCTTGGTTGAGCTCTGTGCAGTAGCTGAAAGAGGAGGACTTGCAAAGTGTCACCCACAGCTGTGTTTTCCCAAAGCTCAGATTGCACAATCTGTCTGTGGCAGAGTCCTTGCCATTATTCCCTGTGTTTGTCCCTGATCCCACTGTTACAGCCAGAGGCTGGGATGCGCCAGTGCATGGAAGGCCTCTGTCCATGGCAGGTGTGCTCCAGCTGGCAGGTGAGACATCAGTGACTGTGAGAGAGCTGCTGTCTGCATGGAAATGGCTTTGGGTTTGTTTTTCATGTTTTCTGTGAATGTTAATCTACTGTAAACTTGCCAAGCCTCTGCTTGCTCATAAACGAGACTTGCAATATTTATGACAAATACTACTGCAGATTTCTGAATAAAACACACTATGCTACTCCAGTTTCCCACCCTCATCAATCCTCCTGCCAGTAGGCAGAAGGCAGTTCCTGTTACAGTCAGATTCTCTGTCAGTGCTATCAACTGTGCACATTTCCCCCAAGTTTTGAATGTTTAAATAATGTCTGAATCAGGACTCTGACTGTTTCACTAGATACAAACATTAGCCTGCGTCTTCATGGTAGCATTTTATAAAGAAAGCCTTTCTAACATGCATTTTAGGTAACAATCTGTTGACAAATAGGAATGTGATAAATGATATTGTGAAAAATAGCAAAAACATAAACAAAACACCAACCAAAAAAAAAAGAAGTACTGTGACTCTTCTATGGCTGTTTATTTTCCTGTTCCTCTGAATGCAATACAATATTGTGAGTAACCATGAGCCAAGCTAAAAGCTTGAGACACAAATACCCTGAGGTTCAGGCATCGTGGGCAGTGGCATTTCCTGACTGCAATATGTGTTGAGAACAAACGCCCTTGTGTCCGTGGCTCACCTCTGATGAGATGGTAGCAGAAAAGTGTGTCAAACTTTTCTTCTTCTTTATGGAAGTGCCATGAAAGACCTAAGGAAATGTGCAAATAATGTAAATTGTGATAACTAAAGCCATGTTAATGGATCAGCCATGTATAGCTTCACTGTTAAAAATGCTATTCTCGGATGGCAATTTGTATTCAATTTTGTTGAATGGTTTTAAAAATGTTGGTTTTAATAATAAAAAGAAATACTAGTAGGAGGATATCCTTTCTTAAACCCAGTGTGTATTTTTTCTCAAGGGACACTGTCAGGTTAAAAATTTGCAATGAAACTTTTAAAAGTGGGTCTCAAACATGTATCCGTGTACATGGGGGCTGTGAAACTGAACTGTGCTGTGAAGTAACACTTACATGCCAGTGATTTATTTGCATCACTGATTCAGGGATGCTCTTACATTTGATGTGGTGTCATACTCCGAACTGATAGTTTGGTCCTTGTGTGAAGTTCTGAAATATTCTTCTACCTGCACCACTGATGGTAACTTAGGGTACTGAAAACTGAAAGCTTACAGGCATGTCTTTTCCCTTCCGCATTTCCGCTTAAGTATAAGCAGGAAAGCAGACAATCACACTGAAAAAAAAAGCAATTATTTTATATTATAGATAAGAAAAATAACCCAAAACCTCACAGTGTCCCTTTAGCTTTGGTTTCTTGTAAGCATCCATTCCGACACATGGAGGAATGCAGAAGCAAATTTGCCAGACTATATATATGTGTGTACATATATACATATATATGTTTGCTAAACTCCATTTTGTAGGGTATTATCTGTCTACCAGTACATCTCAGGAAAAAGAGCTTTCATCCATGCAGAAATATGAAAATAAAGGTATCTGTGTGAAACATGGTCTTGGTGTCACTGCAGTGCCTGTCCAGCACCCGCTCCTGCAGGCACCTCCTGTTCCCAGAGACAACAGGGCCCTCTGGACTATGCCAGATTGGAATTCTTGCTTCCTCTGCAAGAAGAAGGTGTGCTAACTGCCTGTTCAACACCTCTCACTCCCTGAGATGTGTCCCAGCTGCTGCCAGGCAAAGCAGGCTCGGGCTCAAAGCACGTGCGTAGGCTTTTTGTTCACTTTTTGGCTGAGTTTTGTTCGAGTGGCTGGTAAAGCCTGAGTTACTGCTGTGAGATATTGGACAGCTCTGGTTTTATTCTGAGCCCATCACTATTGCAGTCTGAACATCTCATCCTGCTGCTTCAGAGGTCCAGGGCATTTCACCTGATGGATGGAGGGGCAGTGGGGAGGGAGCAGCTCTGCACTGGCCCAGGGGCTGTCTCTCACTCTGGAGCACAGAGGGGGAGCCTCAGGCGTGTGCCACAACTCAGCATATAAAGATTACTTTTAAATCCGATAATAGCCTTTTGTTTACTGAGAAATTAATTCTGTAACCTTCCTGCTTAACCATGCAGGTCCAGCAAACTGGAAAGGGAGGAGGTCTAGACACACTGGCACATGAAGTCCTTTCATCGTATCAGATCTGCACTGTGTGAGATCAGGCATGGGAGCTGCAGGAGCTGAAAGTCTGTGATGGAGAGCTGGTGATGGACCTACCCCTGCTGCTTGGCCGGGAGAGGCTGGTTCTCTACAAACAGGACCCCTGTCCCCATCACCCTCCACAAAATGGGAAATAATAAACTGAAGATCTCCAGAGCCTCAGTGGATGTGGTTATTTCCAGCCTGTTCTGTTAAAATGTTCCTTATTGTCTTGCAGAGGAAAAGTCTGTCTTTCTGCATCTGTTCTTGTAGAGACTGGGAATTGCTGTGGGACTCTGGCTGGAAGCCCCCGTGGCAGGAAGGTGCCTCATGAGCACAGGCTGAGTTATCACATTGCCTGGGACATTCTCCTGGGGACTCAGCTGCTGTCCTGTCCCTGTGCACAGCAGCCTGTGAGGAGCTTGGGGGCATGGGGTGATGCACACTCCTTGTTCAGTACAAGGGCTTCTGCGAGGGGTGGACAGGGATCCTGGTGGTGGGGAGAGGGGGATATTTCCTTTAGAACCTGGGACACTTCCAGTTACTTCCTGGGATTTACACCCACAGCCAGCAGCCATGAAATGGAGAAGGGAAACAGTGCCAGTGTGGAGTTCCCCTTGCAGGAGTCTGCTCTGCTCTGAAGTCTGCCTGCAGAAGATGGGCTTGGATGGTCGCTGCCCTCACCCAGACAGCAGAGCAAGAGAATGAGCCTGAATGCTCCTCACAGCCGCGAGCTCCCTTCCCTGCAGCATAGCTTTTCTCAGGACATCTCCAAACCCAGCCCCAGCTCCCTCTGCCTCGACTGATGGAGCACACCAGAAATACACTGCCCCAGAGTTTTAGAGTCTGTGTTTGCTCTTTACGTTGCAGAGAGCCAGGGAGTGAATGCACTGATGTTGTGAAGGATGCAGGGGAAGGGCCCACTGCTAGTGATGTCCACTCATCTTGTTGTTAAAATGTCTGTGAAAAGTTAGTGCTGGTCCAGGATTTTCCAGAAGAATAATAAGTTACTGAAAAATGTTGATTTAAAAAAAAAATCCAAGATCGATTTTACAGTCTCGGGGTTAAATTGAATTTGTTGACATTTTCACAGAAACTGATCCAACCTTTGTGTTCTAATTATCTTATTGATTTACTTATAAATTGATATAAATTGAAAATATGTAACAGCATAAATATACATGAAGATAAATGTCAGCACAATGTTTTCCGTCTGAACAAATCTTCTAACTTTTAGAGAAGTCAGAACACAAAGAAGTACCAAAGCATTGTTTCCTTCACAGAGCACAAGCTGTTATGGAAAAGCATTTGTCACCAACCAGTTAGAAGTAAGAAGAATAATATCCATTGTGGTGGTGAGCATTGCACTGGTGAGAGGCACACTGTCTATGCTGTAACTGATAATGAGGAAAATGTTTTAGAAGAGCCCATCTGTGTATATGCCAAACTGAGTTGCAAAAATACTTCTAAATTTTTCTCAATTTTTGTTTCAGACTTTTTAAAATTAACCTCACTTCATTTGCCTTATTTTATTTTGCACTAAGCTGCTTAAATCTTGAAGAACATCTGCTACAAACAAGTTACTGAATTGCTTTTGGTTTCTTTGGTATTCAAATGATGGAGCTGTGCACAAACAAATGAAATGCTTTGAAATGCAAGGGAGGTAAGGGATTTCTATCTCAGCAATACTTTGTAGTGATTTCACCAATGAAATAGAATTAACAGAATAGTGAAGGTTTTAGTTTCTGTCCTATTCTAGCAGTAAATATTTAGTGCATATCGTAAATAAAAAATGGGAATATATGGTGTAGATTTAAGCAGCTTCAAAGTGTCCAAAAGCAGAATTTTAGAACTTAAAAATTCCCTTTTCTGAGAGCACATTTAATCCCCATTTGGAACAGAAATCACATCCCAGCCTGCGAAGAAGATATTCCAGGGCTTGAGCAGCCCTGCTCAGGGCCCAAAGACATCACTGCAGAAATGGGTGTGACATTGCAGAGACCTGCAGGAAATTTTGGATACAATAAAAGTCACTTTCAAAGGTGTCCTGTTCCTTTACTGCAGCTTTACTCTGGGTTTGGTACAGATTTGCAGGACCTTGGGCAGCTGTGTGCTGACACTGTGGGAGCACCTGGCCAGCTCCTGTGTCCCCAGAGCCCCAGCAAGGCCTGGAGGAGCTGCCTGTTCCTGGTGAATCTGAGTGGAGCCAGAGGACTGGAGAGGAAATTTTGACAGGTGGGAACTAAGGCAGTGGTTTACAGACTTGATGAGTCCCTGTGCATTAGCTGTGCCTTTCCTCCAAGGATGATTCCATGGAGTGAGGAGATGACTTGTTGTAGGGGTTTGGAGAAAGTCAACAGCACTTGGCTGTTGCCCTGGGGGTGCAGCCAGAGGCGTCTCATGGCACTGACACAGTCTGGAAGGGATGGACAAAACCCTGCCTGGGTCTGTGTTAGTAGAGAGAACACAAAAATGTGACAAAGCTGGTCAAACCTGTTCCCTGTGCTGGGACTTCTGGAGTTTTTTTAGCACTTGGCAAAGAAGGGGCAATAGTAATGTTTGGTTGGTCTTCTGTGGTTGTGCTTTCCACATATTCTATGCCCTCCTCTAAGGGCACCTGGGCCCTGGCTCTGCAGGTTTCTTCCTTGTTCCCAATAAGGGGCAGCTCTGCAGCTCTCAAGCCCTCAGCTTCCACCCACCACACATGTAGAGTTGGGAATTAACCCAGGGAAGAGCTAGCACTCAGGTATTGGGATACTGACATGGAAACAAGCAAATGCTCTCCAGTGAAAGTGGTTTGCTGCTGTAGAGCAGGTGCTGGTCATGCCCTGGACAGTCTCTGCCTGTCAAACAGAAAACAAAAGGCTGTGGGTTTGCTCAGAACTGCTCAAAATTTAATCAAATACAAATAGAAAAAATGTGGTGGTAAGTCCCATTGAATTGATCTTTATTAGACTTATATTTTCCCTTGCAAATGTGCCTGGCATCAGGTGTGTGTCTCAAGATAGTGCTTTTCAGGACATCACAGGGAGGAGTGCAGTGTTCCCAAAGTGGGCCTCAATTTCCCCAAAGCATGTTCAGTGGATGAGCCTTGCAGAGACCCAGTTGTCCCCAGCCACGGGCACAGCTGGGACACTGCTGTCACTTGTCCTTCCGCCGTGTGACACGGCCCAGCAGTTCTGGAGAAGAGCCCAGATCACCAGGGTTTCCAGGCTGGAACCAAACCTGTGGGGTAGTTTTGGAGGGCTGCAGCTTCTCCCCTCAGCCATTGTTATGTGAGTGCTGACTGCCTACATGTGGCACAGAGGCAAACTATAACTGCATGAGCTATTCCTTCCCTCTGATAACAAGGCCAGAACTCCACATCAGCTTTATTCCATCTCGTGCCAATCTCCTAGTTCACTGGCAGGCAGAGATATGGCCCTGGCATACGCAAATTCCCTGTGATAATTGTACCAAGGCTCTGCCAGGGCACTGCTGGTCCCCATGGTGGGGACATACTGCTCAGTTGTACTTTTCCAGATGCCACAAAGCTTCCTCAGGGTGTGTGATGATGTGGCGCGACTGCAGATGTAGCAATAAATAGGCTACAGGGCCTTTAAGGACACCAGACATTTTCTCCCTGTCAGATAATTATCAGTCTCATATCCAAGGGCACATTCTTCATCAGCTCACAAGTGTTTGCATGATTTTTGGTTTTTTTATTTGTGCTGGGTCTGGAAATGTTTTATATTATAACAAACATAAACTGAATAATCATGAGGGAAAATGTCAGATCTTTTCCTCCATTTTTATGGATTCCCTTTTGATTTGGTGTGTGCATTTCCAGGCAGACAGGTTTATGTCTCTGACACAGATAAAGATCAAGGATGACCCTTGAGAAGGAGTGGCCTGAAACCTGCTCTATCCCAGATGCCCAAGAAGCATCAATCTGACTCCAGCCTAGAGCCAGCTCCTTACACACAGAGGGCAGGGATCCCTGCAGGTTGCACCTGCTGAACCGTGGGGAAATGATGTAAAGACTTTTTCTGTCCTTGGAGATGCAAACCTGAAGGTAAATCTGCAGTGATTTGGTTTTATCCCTTTAAAATATATTCACAGTTTTTTGGGAAGCTTCTGTCATAAAAGTCTTTCATTTTCCTTATTTCCACAGTGCTCAAAACAATCAACTCCAAAGGTTTCAGTGAATGCTTCAGTAAAATGAAAGGTGTGTTTTGTGATACCATTCACAGCTTTGAAGATGTCTGAGTTCCTGCCCTCAAAAGCAAGTGCAGCAGTGTTTTTGTTCAGGCTATTTACACCCTATCAGAGCTCAGAGCTAAGTTAATGTTTCACCTCAGGCTGCAGTAAATTAGATAAAACAGTATTTCCTCATTCCCAGAGTTATCCTTTTATTTTGTCTGCACTGCTCCCTTTGCTGATACAGGAAAAAAACATTGCTTAATCCCTTTTAACAACTGTTGAGACTATTTTTAAACACAAACTATGTTTCTGTACTGCATTGCCTTTTGCTGAGGCATTTTTAAGTACCAAGCCTCAGCCCATGCTAAGTCATGAGAGCTGTCTTCCTGCTGGCAAACCTACCAGCCCTATTTGAGAAGTTTAGAAAGATAAACCCATGTGAACCTTGGTGATTTTTTCCATCTCATTTTGTTTCACCCAAAAGCAGGAAAGCTTGCTCCTTGGACATTAATTTTGGAAATTCTGAAGTGCTCTTTGGGGAAGCTTTTCAAAGAGGTCCTTCCCAGTGGAGAGAGCAAACACCACCTGGCAGCTGACAAACCTGTGCCAGAGGGACTCTGCCAAGGAACAGCTCCCACGCCTGCCTGCTGGAACTCCTGAGGAAGCACGCTGGGACCGGTGCTTACCTCTAACAGCAGAGGACAAGAGCTTCAGGTGGAAGCATTTATCTGCTTTTTCACTCCTCTGCTGGGAGCACACATATCCCACATTAATAATATGAATCCATAGTCTTCCACTGGCCAGAGCTCCTCAGCAAGAGTTATTATTCTCAAATAGTGAAAATAATAATAGGAAGTGTTGTCCTATAATCAGCATCCAGTTACTGCAGCAGCAAAACACTGGGATGTGTCTGTGTCAGCTCTCTGTGACTGTTCAGGACAAAATGAGAACCCAAAAAATTTTGAATTGGGTATACTGCTGCAGTGCTTGGAGAAATGCTGAGAGCTGTGGGGGTTCCTGCTGCATCCTCACCTCCTGAGGCACTGTGGCTGTTTAGTGGAGATACTGCTGTGCCTCTCAGATGAATCCCATTGCTCAGTGCCATCTCATTTGCAGAGAAGCATAAAGCAATCATGGATTAATTTAAAGTGTTTTGGGATTTTTCTCCTTAAAAATATTCCTCACCTCTCTCTTGACAGAACAATATAACTTTCCTTTGGGGGGAAAGTTAAACTGAAAGAAAACCTTTTAATTAAGCTTCTTTGATGTTTATGGTCTATGTCAGAACGGTTCCAAATACCAGGCACTATCAGCAGAGATAACTCTTGAACATGAAAACTGGAAACTAGTACTTACTGCAGCTCATTTAATGAGTACATCTTGATCTGATTTGTTGTCTCTGAGTGTATTTCATCCTATTAACATAAAAGTACACAATTATTTCCAATAAATCCTAATCTGGTGTAGCTAAAATATCCACCCAGCTTTTGACAGCCAAAGTCACTTGTACGGATGAACTATTTATTTAACAAGTTAGGGAGCAAAAAGGAATGACATCATTTCAGGTAAGAGCTTTGGCCAAAGATAAAACCACAATTGTCCATTTATCTGAGATAATAACAGAAATGTTGTGCACTTAAAACTGTCTAGTTAATTGTCAGTTCCCAAACTCATTCCTGTATGTGACAAGAGGTTACATCAACCTTCTTTTACATTTAAATTGTATTCTTTGTCTTTAAAGTGGAGTTAAAAAGCATGAACACGAGTGCTGATGTGCACACAGATAAAATGTTTTCAGCTTGTAATAGGCAACGTTATAATGGAAATAATTAAATGGGGTACAGATCAGAAAAAACCATGCCTAGTATAAGTCCAGAACTTTTGCTCTTACTTGTATGAGCATCAGCGGCACATGGGCCCTGTTCAGAACACAGCAGGTTTGGTGACAGAGCATTTGCTGTGAGCAATTTGGTTTTTGTTTCCCAGAGAGCAGCTGGAACCTGCAGAGCATTTCACAGCAGGAGCTGCCTCACCGTGGGTAGTGGCTGGCCAGGGTTGGGGGGGTGGG
>VXBQ01006257.1:63815-93393 GCA_013400175.1 Phainopepla nitens | reverse complement strand
CGTGTCCGTGTCCCCCTGTCGCCGTTCCCGTGTCCCGTGTCCGTGTCCCCCTGTCGCCGTGTCCCCCTGTCGCCGTGTCGCCGTGCCCGTGTCGCGGGCGGTGCTGCCCTCTCGCGGTGGCTCCCGGCGCTCGCGGCCCGGGCCCGGCTCGCGGGGCGCGGATCCCGCGGATCCCTCTCGGCTGGGAGCTGGAACCGGGCAGCGGCCGCTGCTCCTCCGCATTTCTGGAGCGCCTGTTCTCGGGAATTAGGGATCTTCTCTCCTCTCAGTGGCTCCTCCCCAGGAACCGGGGCTGCCCAGCGCTCCCTGAGCTGTGGGAAGCGCTCTGTGCAGAGGTTCTCGGCCTGGCCGCTCTGTGCACAGTGTGGGCTGGGATCGAGGGACAAAGTGGCCCTGGCTGCCTGTACAATGGCAAATGCCACTGAAATGCTGCTGATCTAAACTGCTGAGCTTCGCAGCCAGTGCTGCTGGGTATTTGTCCCCTGCTACTATCGCCAGACACAGAACTCTGTCTCCCTAACAGTGACAACTGCATTTTAGATCATGTCATTTGTGAGCCTAATGCTCTCAAACTGTGTCTGACCCTCTGGGCCTCTGCAATTTTAGTGACAGCGAGTGAGGCTGAGGACAGTGCCCACCCTGCACAGCATCCCGAGTAGCTTTACTGTGCCCTTCACATTTCCCTTCTCTCTGCTGAAGCGTTTCTTTCCCTCTGCAGGAGAACCTGTACAAATTGCATTGAGTCTGGACATTGCAAGTATTTCTAGTATATCTGAGAGTGACATGGTAAGTGAAAGAACTTTTATTTTGCTAGATAAGATTGGGATATGCCTGAGAGACTTCACATGTATTCCTGTGTGTCCAGCACAGAAATGGTCATTTTGAAACTGCTTTGCTATTTGGGGACTGTTGACCGCCTTCAGTGATGTAATGAAAACAGAGCTCATTTATGACTGCAGGCTGTGTAGATGCCATAGTAATGTGGGCTTACAAGTAAATAGACGTTGTTCCGAAAGTTCTACTGGTCAAAAACTCAGCACCTTCTGAAAATCAGACACTATGGAAATAGAAAAAATCAATCCTGTGTGGTGTCCCTTGTGAGGAAGGAAGTTAAGTAGTCCAGCAGTGCCTGTGATGTCCAGAAGGCTCAGCAAAGCATCAGCTTCAGAGCTGAGTGGGTGCTGCTTATTCCTTTCTGGTGGGGCACTGTGAGAACGCTCCAGTCACTGCAGGTTGATTTGTGCAGGCCAAACACAAGTTAATCCCAGTGTTCTTAGATTCAAAATTCCTATTAAAATAGAAGGCATAAGTTTTCTTTTTTCACTTGTTTGGGTTTTTTTTAAGATATCCCTGACATAACAGGTTGGATTCACTTACCTTTTTTCTCCAAAGTGCCAATGCCTCTTTGATGACCAGATTTACAGTATGTGTGGAATTTCCCAGCTCTCGGGACTGATCTGTAATGTCAATGACTTGTGAGGTGGCCTCAAAATTGTGCTTCTCATCCATTCTCTTACCCTGCAAAAAAAAAAAATCAGTTACAATAACTGCTCATTAAAAACATAAAGTACTGTAAGTATAATCTTTAGTCCTCGAACTCCACACCTTAAAGTGGAAGTGTATTAGAAATATTACACAGTGAATAAAACAGCGATGAAAGTGAAGCTTGAAGCTTGGCTGTGGTAGGTGGAACAAGGATGTGTTCTGTCCCTTGTCACACCCGTGGTGTGCCCCAGCTGTGCCATGCAGGTGCCTGGACGCACATGCCCAGGCTCTGCCCTGTCTCCCAGGATTACACAGCCACCATCTCCCTGCGGCAGCGCTGGACAGACCCTCGGTTGGTCTTCCATGGCAACAAGAGCTTCACGCTGGACGCTCGCCTGGTGGAGTTGCTCTGGGTGCCAGACACCTACATTGTGGAGTCAAAAAGGTCCTTCCTGCATGATGTCACCGTGGGCAACCGCCTCGTCAGGCTGTTCTCTAATGGCACTGTCTTGTATGCCTTAAGGTACAGACACCTCTGCCTTTGCTGCTGCTGGCTTAGAATAGATTTCCAGAATTACCCTGGACAGGAGCAGGTACCAGCTGTCACGGATCATGAGCTTGGGGCCAACAAGCCAGCTATGACCATTCTCTGCTGATCTATTTCCCCCTGTTCCGGCCTCCAGAAATGCCAGTCAAGGATCAGAATCTCCCATCTTACATGCTGTGTCTTGAGGCCTGCTCAGAAAGCTCACGAGTTTAGGTGTCATTGAGGAAAAATCCAGTCAGATGGGGGCGGGGGAGGAGTGGAAGGAGGACATCACAACAGTAAAAGTTTAATTGATAGTGGGAAACCATTTGCTTATCCAGTGCTATGTAGTGATGACTTCTGTTTTTTTCACCAAGAAGTGTATTTGTCCATGAACTACAGGAAGGTGCACAGCACTTGAGTTAGCAATTCCTACCATGCTCTCCTTAGCTTGCAGTAACTGGGTCCCAACTACCTCAGCTGCAGAGTAAAGCTCACCTACCTCCACATCAGAGCAAGCCAGAGTACATGTGCAGTTAGTCACTGTGCCTCATGTCGCAAGGGGTGACCCTTTAAGATGTGCAAATTGTAGCAATGGAAAAAAATATGAGTCTACACTCTATATCCCACCAGATCAAAGCAAAATTCCTCCTTGGGCTACATTTTCATTGGGGTGGCTGCAGAGAGTGCTTGTTCTTGAGGGTTCTCAGTTAATTCATATCGTAGGTCCAAATAATCTAACTGACAGAGCACAGCTTTCAGCTTTGTGATCCAGTTTGCTGTGTAAAACATGCTTTTATTGCAATTTTCAGAGTTCTTTCTCTTCCTACAGAATCACTACTACTGTTGCCTGTAACATGGACCTGTCAAAATACCCTATGGACACACAAACTTGCCGACTGCAGCTAGAAAGCTGTAAGTATAACATTCTAGAAAACTCTAAATTTGTTTATTCATAAGTAACTGCATCTTGAATATTTGGATTACGAACAATGGCTTTCTAGAGTAGATTTTTATTCCTGCAAATTATAATGGCCAAAAAAAACAACTTCTGTGTCATCGTTCTTCAAATGTTTGTATTGTAATCCACAGTCCAGAGAATTCCTGTCACTGTACAGTTTATACAAAAAGTGGTAATAAAGAGTATTTTATTAAAGTGTAGATAATTCAATCTTATACAAAAAGGATGAAGTAATACTGGTTGGTTTTCAGGTTCTTTTGAAGACACAGCTTCTTCAAAACTAACTTGTGGGGTAAGTGCATGTGATAGAGTACCACAAGGAACAATACTCACATCTTTAGGTAGCTACTATCTATTGCACTCTCCAAATCCCCACTGCAAAAGGACATTGGGAAGGATGGTTCTCACAAGAACTAGAGTTGAACATGGCTCTCAAACTCATGAGCTGAAATTAGGGCCAAACCCAGGTTTGTGATACCTACCCCCTCACTAAGGAGGGGAGACAGAGGATGGGACCCTTGTCAACACAAGAGTCTCAGACTGGGAAGTCTCAAGAAGAAGAATTATCAGTGAGTTCTGCTCTCAGTTAGATTAAAAGCTCACTTATGGCACTGCTGGCTGAGAAAATTCCAGGGCAATGTGGGCCACTGCAGGGTTGTTAGCCCAAAGCTCAGCCAGCGCAGCACTGCTGCTCTGGACCTGTGATGAGCAGGCAGCCAGCTCTGCTGCATGGCACAAAACCCACCTTCCACCATCTCAGCATGGAAAGGACCAGATTTTTAACTTCTGGGGCTGCAGTATGAAGCACTTAGGGAAGCACATATTATTTTCACATTAAAATCATGAGTTCACCATGGTTAACATTATTACAAAGAATAGCTCCTGAAATAATAATGATTGACCTCTTCTGCTAAAGTGGAGCATGTTTAGGCCTGGTTTAAAACTGATTGGGTCCTACATCATGCTCAGTTGCTGTATAATTCCAATGAAATTACATACATATTGCCCACTGGAGATTTCATTAGGATAAGTGCCCAGAAATAATGCTATTTAAATATACGCCAGATGAATTAACAACAATCTATCACTTATTATAACATTTTCCTTAGTAACCACGATTTATAAAACCACTTAGGAACTTTGAAGAGTCACATGCTTAGGATTCTACTCAGGGATTCATGCTCTGGACACCTAATTTAGGAGTTCATCATGCCCAAGCTCTGGTAATTTGTGGCTAATAAGAAAACACAATTAGATGTAAATAGAGCTGCAACTGCATCTGATTCCTTCTACCAGGACAAATGAGTTATTATTAGAACCACAGCATCCCTACTCATGGTCTCAAAGAAGGGCTCTTAATAAAAGAATTAAATCAGTGAAACAGATGGACTTGTTTCCTAAAATAAGGCAAATTTTTGAAGGGAATGGCAGGCTGGCAACTCAGTACAAGATTTATCCTTCAGACTGAGGCATCCCTCAGTCTAACCTGAGGTCATGTCATCACTCACATCCCTGGAGGCATGCACCCAGATGGCATATATTGAGTCCCACTGCTTTGAGGCAGGAATTTGCTGTTACCTAAACATTGTTTGCATTTATTTGTCCTCAGTAACTTAATGCCTTTGAGAATAGAAGGAATGATCTGTAGAAAAGGTTGTTTTTATGAGCAGGTTTTCTGGACAATGTGTACCCAGTCAGAGAAGCCTGGTTCATAACCACATAGCAGTCTCAGCTGCAAGCTCTTGACTAACTGAAAATGCATTTTCTGATGTTTTGAAACACTTGAATAGATGACTGAGTGAAATGTGCTTCTGCTGCATGGTAAAGGGCTCAGTGGGATCTGAATTCTCTTTTTTAACCACTATGTTTCTCCTGCTCTCCTCTCAGACTGAAGAGAGAAACTGTGTTTGAGGGTTCATCGTGGCAGTACTAATATCCTGTTGTATGTAATCAAGCCGTGTATGATAGCTTGACAGCAATGGATTATCTTTCAAAACATAAATACTCCATGTAAACAACTGCAATAGGCTCTCAGCAGCCTTGCACGTTGTGTCATTTCCAGAGGTGAGTGTTCCTGTCCACATGCAGAGCAGCAGACCAGGGGGCAGTGAAGGAAGCACAGCCGATGTCCGTGGTCAGGCACAGCTCAGGGGCTTCTGTCCAGTCTGCAGTGCAGGGGTCAGGATTCTGTTCTCTGCAGGAGACAGAGCAGGGCAAGCTGGGCTTTCCCTGGCCACAGCAGTCACAGAGTGTCTGTGTTTTCCTCAGGGGGCTATGATGAGAACGATGTCACCTTCACTTGGCTGAGGGGAAATGACTCCGTGCAAGGCATCGAGAAGCTGCGGCTCTCCCAGTACAGGGTGGAGCACTACCACACCCTGGTCTCCAAGTCCCAGCAGGAGACAGGTAAACCTGGGAGAGAAAAAAGCAGGGAAAGCTCTTGGGTATCCCCCATCCCATCTCCTCTCCTCTTGTGGGCCAGCGTCGTTTGACTCAGTCCTGAACTAGTAAAGCCTTTAGCAGATCTTAATCTCACAAAAAGAGATGAACAGAAAGCTGGTGACATCCTATTAGTTGCAGTCAGGATATTCTGTATGGACATCCACAGAAAGGTGGAGGGTAAAAATATACTGTATTCATTTGATGGATTTTAATATTTTTTTTTCATTCTCCCTATTTTTTCCACACATACCTGAAGAAAATCTATCCCTTCTATCCAGGGATATCTATATCTATATCTATATCTATATCTATATCTATATCTATATCTATATCTATATCTATATCTATCGGAGAGCAATGTTTACAGTAACTTGGAGTAAAATTAATTTTTTAAATATACATTTGTTTGTAAATTACAATTCTATCATGATGGAATAACATATTTATTGATCAGAATTCAATTTTTCATTATCAGAGTAAAATACTTTTTTCACCAATTTTTCTCCAATTTTTCTCCAAATTTTTTTACAGATGCTATGAAAGGGGGCAGAACTTCCTTAGAATGACAAGGCTCTAAAAATAACAGTGTTTTGTTGTTTTGTTGCACACACAGCCCATGAACAACATGGACTTTGTTTCTACACTTCAAAGGATATTATTGTTTCTAGAGCAGAACTATATCCTGAAAACGCTACTGATCCATCCTCAGAACCCTTATGTCAGTATTTACAACAAACTGGTTTTTAAAAGATGACTGAAATTTTTTTGAGCACAAAAAGATACTATTATCAAAGATCACAAATCACTAATGAAAATGAGGGTCTGGTTCTCTGTGATGATAAGGCACAGGGATGCTTTGGGATGTGAGCCAGAACCTGCTGACAGCAAGAGACGAATGTTTTGTCTATTTTTCAGCCATCAGGTAAGGCTGAATCTGGCAGTGCCCTTCAGAGCAGGTGTTGGGAGAGGTGTGCTGTGCTGAATGTGAGAAAATGGTTGAGAGCATCAGCCCTGCTCTGCTCGGAGCTGAGGCCCTGCTGTAACACTCCCACTGTGCTCAGGGGCAGGAGTCTGTTTGCAAGGCATGTGCTGTTCAGATGGAGTTGTTCAGATGCCTCTTTGCCTGTTGGTGCTGTGCATGTCCTCCTGTGTCAGGTGTGTTACCTGCATAAGCTCTGCTGAACTCCATCAGCTGAAGGGCTGGTGCTGAGCTGTCCCAGTTTTACTTCAGGTGTCCTTGGGAATCTCACATTCACCAAGTCTCTTCCTTTCATAAACAGGCAGTTACCCACGACTAATATTACAGTTTGAACTGAGAAGAAATGTCCTTTACTTCATTTTGGAGACCTATGTGCCCTCCACTCTGCTCGTCATGTTGTCCTGGGTTTCCTTTTGGATCACACTGGACTCAGTGCCTGCAAGAACCTGCATTGGTGAGTTCTTGCCTGAGGAATGGACAAGATTTAAACAGGCAGTGGAGCCTTTGAAGGCTGAGTAGATGGTACTTTTCTTGAGCTACCTGCTCAGGATAAATGGTCTGCTTGCCCTCTGCTGCTATGTGGGGCAGAGCTAGGTTGGAGTGGAGGAGGTGCTGTGGCAGGGAGACATGCCCACCTCCCAGGAGATCCACTGCAGAGAGTAGAGGACAGAGCATGCAATCTTTTTGGTGGTGCAGGATGGGGGGGATTTTTTTATCTGAAACATGAAATAGAAGAGAGTTGAAGCCAAGCTGCCAAAGGCAGGGAGAGCCTGTGTGAAGCTAGGGAATGCCATAAAAGCATTTCAGTTGCTATGAGGGATGATTTGGATTTGGTAAGAAGTGACGTGCTTTATCTGGCCAGCAATAGAGAGCAATGGCATGAACAGAAGGTTAGGCCAAGACTTCTCTAATGTGTCCACAAGAAAAGGTCTCTCTGTTTTCCAAGGAGTTACAACAGTGCTTTCTATGACAACTCTGATGATCGGCTCACGAAGTTCACTTTCAAAAACCAACTGTTTCATTAAGGCCATTGATGTTTATCTTGGCATCTGCTTCAGCTTCATCTTCGGTGCTCTTGTGGAATATGCAGTGGCTCATTACAGCTCATCACAGAAGTGTGCAGCTAAAGTACCAGAAGAGGTAAGGCCTGAGGTACCTTAAATAAAGGCAGTGGTCTTGGACTGACAGCAGTTAGTTCTCCGTTAACTGTACAAGACAAATGGTCTTCCTGCTATGGATACATCAACAATGCTTCTCCTAATTGGCACTAAATCTAAATTTTTGTGTGTACCAAACACAGGAGTAGCACAGGAGGGCTGTGTCTCTGGCAGACTTCTGAGCAGCAGCCTTAACTGGCAGTCCTGTTGGGTTTACAGGACCACATCTATTGGGTCTGGCACTGGATTGTGTCCGTAGCCCTGAGCTGAGCTCATGTGAGCAGGAAGCACCTCTGCTCCTTTCATATGCACCCAGAGAAGTGCCAGTATAACACAACTCTTTGCTATTCTATTGGATAACTCCAATAAGGGAAGTACTTCCCTCAACCAGAGGAAAGTTGAACCCTTGTTCCTCCCTTCCCAGAAGATGCTTCCAAACATCTGTCCCTCAGTGTTCTCTGGGGACTGTGAGAGTGAGTTATTCAAGGGTTCTGCTTTAGTGTGAGAAATTAAATAATCAGGTATGACTGTAGTCCAGTGGTTATCAAGGGCCCAAGTCCTGTCAGGGGAAAAGGACTTTTCGCACCTCAATATTGACTTCCCAGCCACTAAGTTACATTAAGTGTAGACAGGAAGAGATGGATATCCTGTAGGAGATGGATGTTGGATTACCCAGAGTAAGACTTGCTCAAGGATCTAAAAATATCTCTAGAAATACACTGGTGGAAACAGGCATCTCTGGGACCTCAGGCCCTCCTAGGATTAGGCAGCAGTTGAAAGGTGTGTTTGAGGATTGGGATGACCACATATGAAGCTGTGCTCTTATGTCTTTATCCTTATTGCCTCCTTCCTCTGCAGGAGAAGACAGACCTTAAAACTGTGCACTCTTGTTTCCCAGGGACCTGCAAATGAACTGACTGAAGAAATGGAAGAGGTTAACATCACCAATATCCTCAACAATTCCATCACCAGCTATGAGCAGAAAATCAGCTTCACAAGCATTGAGATTTCCAGCAATAATGTTAACTGCAGTGACTTGACCATGAAAAGTCATGAGAAAATCAAATGTGTCTTGAGAAACAAAATGCACAGGATTATTGGTTATTTCACAATTCAGAACCCTGGCAATGTGGACCACTACTCCAAATTGCTTTTCCCTTTGTTTTTCATGGTGGTCAATGTGTTTTATTGGGCTTATTATCTATATTTTTAGTAGAAATTAGTTGCTTCATTCTCCTGTTTCAGCAGGAGAGGAATTGTGCTAGTGGGCATCCAGGTACCTTGCCTCAGTGAATTCAATATGGACAAAAATCTTTCTTGTGTTTCTTGAGGTACCCAGCAGAAGTGTATGAGATGTGCATGAATCAGCAACACTGACTCTGACAGCAGCTGCTCAGCTGAGTGACTGTGCAGGGCTCTTCTGCTTGTAGCTGCAGTTCATTCCACACCTCACCTGGCTGGAGATGGGTGTGCAGGACTACACTGGCAGCTACAGAGCACTACAGGTGGCAAAATTATTTTGGTAGCTTGAAGCAGGTTGGAACCTTCGAGCTGAGATGTCCCAGAGGATGTGTAGGATCATGACCGTTATTCTTTGTTTGCCAGAGAGAACAGAGGGACTGTGATTGCTGCCTCAATAGCTGCTCTGTTGCAGTGAGAGCCCTGAGGCAGCAGCAGGAGCTCAGTGCAGTGCAGCACAGGGGCATGCTCCTGTGCATGGTGCTGCTTTGTCCTGGGTGGTGCAGTGCCAGGATAGTGATTCAGTACTGCAAAGGAGTGCCTCACTGATTTAAATATCTGTCACTCATTGAGGTAACCCTCATTTGCTGAAGTTCTCCATTCCCGAGACAGATGGAGGGTTGTTGTTTGTAGAGCTGCATTTTTTCAGAGATTTAGGAACATGAAATAGAGGCAGCAAAATCATTTTGTAACCCATCTCTTATACTCTTCTTGCTGTACTGCAATTGAACACATTCTACCACTGTCCTATGTCTTCCTCAAAAATTATTTTTTTGTCCTGGAGAGTATTTTCTTCAGCTTTCACTGCTACAAGGAGCTCTCACTCCTTGCCAGCCATAGGCACAAGTGACCCATTTGTCATCCCCTTCTTTATGTGGCTGTGCACCTGTGGCAAGTCAGCAGTGCTGCTGGGTGAAAAACATGTGTGGGTTGGGGTAGGCTAGTCTAAATCACCCTTTCACTCTCCATTTTTGGCTAAAACACTGTTACCTTATTGAGAAAAATTGTATTCTAAGTGGGGTCTGGAAACATCCCAAAATCAGCTTTGTTTATCCTGCAAACAGCAGGAAAGTGAGTTTTCTTTTAAAGATAAATGAAATATGGCCACGCAGTGACAGTAAAGAACCAAATGCCATTTGGGACTCTGTAGCTTAAGAGAATTGGAAGTCTTTATTTGCTGATTGTAAAAGGAAGGTTTTATGGCAGATTCCCCCACACCAGAGCCCTTTTTTGGTCTGTGCTGCTTTCATCACTGAGAGGGGGCAATCCTGCAGTTATATGGGCAGAACTGGAATTATCTGCAATGGCTCCATTTAGCAGAGTTCTGGCTGGGTGAGGCCACACAGTTTGTAGCTTATGTTACAGTCTCTGCATGCAGTGTTTGCTTCACTTAAGGATCTCTTCTTGGGGGTTCCTAGAGAAGATGAGCAGAGCATGTGAAACTATAGATTTTTTTACTTTAATAACTTTTTATTGAACCACTTCACCATGCTGTACTGTGAGGGGTCTAACCCACATATTCATAAATCATCGCTTTTACAAGGAGCAGCACAAGAAGACAGAGGGGAACAGGCTGACAATGGCAAGTGGATAAACACAAACTCCAATAATGAAGTGTTGGCTTGTATATACTGGCATTTGAAGTCCATTCCATTAAATGTAATAAAGTGAATGTTTGTGATATGAACACAACCCCTCAGAGAGATTCTCTACTAAAAAAACCCATTATCTCTTTCCTATATTGGTCTCTTTCTTTGAAACCCAACTAAAATGCTGTAATGTGTTTTACACTAGCCACCAAATATTAATGTTAACAAAAGGAATTTCTTTGTACAAAGCCCTCCAAAATGATTGAGTCCAGCTGTTCCCCCAGCCCTGCCAAGGCCACCACTAGCCCTTGTCCCCAAGTGCCACATCCACATGGCTTTTAAATTCCTCCAGGGATGGGCACTCCACCACTGCTCTGGGCAGTCTCTTCCAGTGCCACTACCTTTCCAGTGAGGAAATTTTCCATTATATCCACCCTGAGCCTGCCCTGGCCCAGCCTGAGGCCGTTCCCTCTCCTCCTGTCCCTGTTCCCTGGGAGCAGAGCCCAACCCCCCCGGCTGTCCCCTCCTGGCAGGGACTTGTGCAGAGCCACAAGGTCCCCCCTGAGCCTCCTTTTCTCCAGGCTGAGCCCCTTCCCAGCTCCTTCAGCTGCTCCTCATATGACTTGTGCTACAGACCCTTTCCCAGAAAGGCCTTTCCCAACCTGAACAATTCCCTGATTTCAGCAGGTGGCTGCTCTCAGGGCTTGCTTTCATTAACCACAGCTTTTGTTACAACTTCGCTGCTTTGATGTGGCTCAGGTCTGGCACCAGGAGTGAATCCTATTTCCCTCAAAAGACAGGAATAGGTTATGCAAAATTCATATGCAGCAGAGACAAGGTGAGAGAATGTTGCTTATATCCCAGCTTGGTTGGGTTGCTTTCCCAGAGGAGGACCGAGATAGAATATCTGTGCATTCACTGTCATGGAGAACACTCAGTATTGCTGTGAGAGAAAGCAGGAGCAGCTGAAGGAACCTCCCCCAAATTTTCTCTCTGCACCTGATTTCCTGGCTGGTTTTAGGGACAGGTAATGTCCTAAACGTGACATTCCATTGCTAATGTGACTTTCCATTATAAAGTTTCCATTGCTTTGGAAAATATTAACTTTGCTCTGTAGACCGACAAGCCCTACAGTTATAGCTGGAATATCCTAAAGATTTAATTCCCAGTAATAATAGGGCTAAACCAGAGCGCTGCCAGAGGCAAAAACTATATTATTTGAAATGAAACTTCTCATAAATATCCAGCTATGAAGTAATTTTATATCAGCTGCTCTTATATAAACTGGACACGGCAAACTGTCCTATCCATCAACATTAAGGTTGCTGAGAAAAATTACTCTATATTCATTGTCTGCAAGTTTTAGACATCTCCCTCTCCATTAGACTTTCCCAGGAAACACTGTGGTTGCCACTCTGAAGAACTTGGCTGGTAGCAGCACCAGTGTCAACTTTGGGCTTCAGCCTCCTCGTGTTCCTCCTGTCTCTGCCTCTGCAGGGGGGGGATGGACAGGCACCCATAGCAACCAGAGCTGACACTGCTGCTCAGACTGTCAGCTAAAAGCACCTTGAAATATTGCTGAAGTCAGATCTGTGTAATGGCTTTGGAGTTTTCTATTTTGTTTTCTTCCAGCCCCTCTCCAAATGCTTAGAGCACATTTGTTGCAGGTCTGCAGTAGGAGCCAGGCCAGCTTTCCAATATCCTGCTGCATGTTGAACCCAGAAGGGTCTGAGAATAGCAAGGGGCACACATGGACATTGCTGGACACTTTCACACTCAAGCCAGCCACAACCTGGTGGCAGAGGTAAGTGAGTGCCACCCAGAGCCCTACCTGTATTCCCCACCCTTTGCTGCCCACTGCCTGCAGGCCCCTCAACCCACTGCCCCATTTCTGTCCTGCTGTTTGTAGCTGGCAGCATGTGCAAGACTCTTTCTTGTGTTACTCTTTTATTCTCTGTATTTGTGTGCTAAGGTCTGATGTGTTTTTCCCAAGCTCTGTTGTCTTTGACGCCCTGCTGTACCTGGCAGCACTCCCATGTCACTGGTGGTGTACAGAGCAAATGTCATTGACACAAAAATTGCTTCACTGTGCATGAAACTGCAGTAAAACATGACATCTGAAAGTACTGTGGTCTGTGCAAAACAGAGGGTTAATGGAAAAGCATTCCCAAAACAAAGGCAGAAGGTGGACAAAAGTTCATGTCCTCCTCTCAACAGGAAGAGGAACAATGATGGCTCTTGCTTCTATACTGCAATACACGGTGGAAGCGTACAGAAAAAGGGTTAAGGAGAGAAAGCTGGATTTGCCAGGCTGGAAATGTGGGCAGGGCATATGGGTGAAATGTCCTCCTCATATTTTCTGTGAAAGCAGAACAGAGAAACAGTGAAAGCAGAACACAACACTGCAACTCTCACCTCAAGAGAATGACTTCAGAGAAATGCTTGATTAACAACTGCTGAAGTTTCCAGCACCACCTTTCTGTTCTAGGATGGAAGGGTCAGGTGTTTCTGGATAAATGCAGAGTTTTCAGAAATTATTCTACTTAAAGGACAGCAGAGACACAGAACAGGTTTGAAAAGAACCCTTGATATATCTGGCCCCTTGGAAAGAAATAATTTTTGGGAAAAGGAATCAGTAAGCCTGTATTGAAACAAACCCAGCATTTGGTACCAGCACAATGCTATCAGGCCTTCTTTTGTCTTTTCAGGTTAAAATTTGAATGTCTGCAGTGACCAACAATGAATATGCTGAAATACATAACAGGAAAAATCTACAGTCAGCCACTCTTGGAGACGGGTGCAAGGTGAATCACTAAAGGCCTGGTCAAAGCCTTTCATGGAAAGGTCAGCTTACAGGTAGGGACAGACATTAATTTTGATTTTTTTTTTTAATTACATGTGAAACCTTAAAAAAATGAACCTCCATTTTAACCTACAAGGAAAATAATTAAAATGCTGTTAAAATATGCAAAATTTATAATGTAATTGTACAATTACACTCTTATAGTCTAATAGTGCCACTGGATTTTGCATATTAGTGAACAATTGCTTTCTTAAAGCTCACAGCAGAATCATTTACTTGATGCTGGAGAATAAGTTAATTATGGATCTCCTGCTCTTGATTAATGGGTTTAATAATCATGTTACAGTAGGATTAACTTATAGTTCACGTGCTTACAGCACTAATGATGAGATTCATGAAAGCAGTGTCATCTCATAGCACTGGCCCCAGACAAGGCCATGTCTGGAAAGCCCAGGACTGCCCCAGTCAGCACTTCTGGGAGGAACCAGCACATGGCATCAGTCACCCCCATTTGCCACTTACTTCAACACAACTAAATACTGCTCTCAGGTGAGCTAAGCACCTTGACTGAAGCTCAGTTCTGGATACTATGGGGGGAAAAGTTTTTCTAGGAGATGGGTACAGTAGCGAGTAATACACACACCCAGTGGGCACAGCCACCTGTAGTCTGCTGTGACCCAGTACAACAGGCTGAACATTCTTTAATGCTTCTTTTGGGCACATAATACAAGTATAAAATTCCTTGGATAGAAACACACTGAGTCAGCCAAAATTTCCTGTTTCTAAGGAACCTCAAGTATAGGCAGTTAGCACATAAGAGACAGAGCACTCTAGTTTCTAAACCTGACTCCAGATGTTCAAGGAGAGGAAACATTGCAAGACAGAGAAGGTAGAAGGAACACGTGGAAGATTTTTGTATTTTACTCTTATTCTTCACAAGACTCCTGTGCATGTCTAGAAGTCCTACTGTAGAGGAGTCTACTCCTCTACAGGTCTGCAAGTCCGGCAGGAGCTGCACTGAGAGACCTTCACTTAATTAAAAACTCATGTTGACACAAATAAAAACAGAATAAAGAGTCAAACCATATTTTGTCTGAAGAAGCAGTACCTCAAAAATTACCAGCAACAGGATTTCAAATTGCATCAGCCACATACCTTACCTATTATCACACAAAGCAGAAAAATGTGATACAAATCAGAAGCTGAGCATAACACAGCCCTGGGCTGCTCTGCCATGTCCCTTCTCTGCCCATCATCCAACTCGTGTTTCCACAGGAAGGTGCCAGAACTCCTTGCAGTGATCATGCCATATGGAAATACTGGGGGAAAGCTAGGGAAATTGCTGCACAGCCAGCACAGCCCTTCCTGCTGAGACCAGGGCACTTGAATGTTGCTCCACCTCCCTGTTGAGGACATGACTCTCCAAGGTGTCATTTCGCAGCTGCTGGCAGCTGGCTCCCCATCACTGCAGCCTCCTGCCCTCGCTGTGAGCCTCCTGTGCCCACGCCATGCAGGCAGCACCCGGGGGCTTCTGGCTGAAAGCACAGGGCATGGCACTGTTTGTCCTGCAGCTCCAGCGGTGACATTCATCCACTGCTGCTTTTGTTTCCTTCTGGGAGATATTTAGAGTTAATTCAAGGTTTGTGCTTAAAATCAACACTTTTCCCTACCAAAGCAAACTTTGGGTATAGAGACATCCTGAAATAATGCATATTTTATTCCTGAAGCAGATGGGACTGTGCCTTTAATGTGCCTCTTCAAACCCAGCTGTGCATCCTGTGCATTTCCCTCCTTCCTCCTCCTCTGCTCTGACTACTACACATTTCCTCAGCTTGTCACAGCTGGCTTCATAATGAAAGACATTCAGAGAGGCCATTTCTCCATGTTATACCACAATGCTTTAACCGCTATTTGTTCCAGGTGATCTCAGGAATCTGGACCAAGTAACACTCAGCTGCAGATCATCTGCCAGGTGGCAGCTGTTTAGATGAGACTGCAGGCACTTCCAGTTCTTAACTTAGAGGCTGAACCAAGAATTCAGATTACATGAGTCAGATAAATGCCAAAAATGCTTTCTAAGATACCTGTGATTGGTTTCCTCTGTGCCAGCTCACAGGAGGTACTTCCTTGCAATACACTCACTGTTTTACAGCCCTAAGATCCTAGGTTTCCTGAGAGGTACCAGACAAAGCTCACCCTTACCAGGGATGGTGATGGCCTGCAGCACCTTCCTGCTTTGGCTCCACTTTGCACATAGGGCTTCACCCCTGCAAACATTTCTTTATTTCATATGAGCCTTAGCAAATCCTTGTCCTATAGGTACTCATCCTCTGCAGCTGTACAGACAGATAATGAAATAGACTGTGGTGAGTAGACCCTATAATGTAAAACTAAATGTCCAACTAGGACTTGATAAAGAAATGTGAAATAAAATACATAAAACAGGACAAAATAATCAATTTCCCATTAAATTAAGTGGTTATGTCTTTTTCTGGCTCTCAATGTTAAAAGAATCAATTACACACATGATTTACTTGTTTACAGACTGATTCAGAATTCAAAGCAAAAACTTGCACATACAGAATATGAATTATCCCAGTTATCAGAGGAAAAAAACCCAATGCCCTGCAGGTGTCTCCAGGCTGGCTTTGAGAAGTGTTATCAATGTAAGCTGGGGGAAATTGCATTTTGTGCTGTTCAGGAGAAGGAAGTGATTTTGAAGCAGCCTGCTACTTAACTCAAAGGAAGAGGTAATCTCAAATGGTACAGAAGGTATGGAACTGAATTTGGGAAAAGCTCTGGAAATGTTTGGGATGAAAAGTAAATATATGACCTCAAAAGATTTGCCTTTGTGAATGCAGCCAGTGGATGCAAGGCTGATACAACAAAATGCATCCTTCACTGAGCTTATGCAAGCAGTTACACACCATAAACAAAAAAAAAGAGGAGGAAAAGCTGCTTGTGGAAGATTTTAGGAAAAGTAGTCACAAACATGACTTCCCTTTTATTTCAGCTTGTTAACAGTGTCTTAGTTTTATGTGTTTATCTTCAAATTGTGATGCATGTAGGGTTATTTTAAGCTAACACCCAGAGACATTTCCTTTGTAGGCAGTGGTGATCCTAGACCCACGGCACTGAATCATGCTTGCAAGGCTGCAGGTCCATGATGCTTCACTTCCACCTCCACTGCCAGGACAGATGAATTGCTGGTGAGCTGCATGTGGTTTGAACAATGGTAGCAGCAGCCTGTGGGCTAATGACACAAAATCTCAGCAGCAGGGCAAGGGAAGGGAGATTTCTGCCAGGAAAGAGGGAGCATGTCTAAGTCCTGAGATGGAGAAAGAACAGTGCAACACCTGGTGAGAAACAACCCTGCAAAGCCATCTCCCTGAATGGCAGCCATACACACAGAAAAAGCGTGGAAAGAAATCCAAGCTACCTCTTTCACCTTCCTTCATAACCTGCAGTGTAAGCACATCTTAAGAAACTAAGGCAGAGAAGGGCTTTGAAAAGATGAGCACAGCATCTAATACTTCAGCAGAATCTCCTTCTGAAGCTGTAGCAGTTTGCTCATGTTTGCCTGTGCTCTCAACCTTTGCATGTTGTTCTTAGAGCCAAACATGGACCACATTATTTTGTGTTGCAAAGTACGGACACCCATAAACACTGAAAAGAAAATATATGGAGAGACAACAGTGGGTCCTTTAATGGTTACAGGCATCTTTCATCTTAAACCTGAGAGTTTAAAGTCAATTCCAGCTATCTTGGATTGCCTCTTGCTTGTATAGAGCCTGTAAATAAAGTGTTAAGTCAGAGCTCGTAGCTGTGATCAGGAATGGATCATATTTGGTGTTGCACCAAGCTCTATTCTCTAGAGTACTGACTAAGCCCCAGGGCTTTTGGATGCTACTTTGAACAAATATTTATTTTTTTGTAACCATCTATTTCACCTGATGGATGGGAGAGGCACTCATAGCAGTGACTTTTTTCATTTTACACTCCTTTACCCTGTCCCCCTTTCTACAACAGCTGCAATGTAATGTTTCAGTAGAGCAAGGCTTTGCAAATTTGGCTCAATCAGACACAAAGCAAACGGCTTTTCAGAGAGCTTCAACTCAGCTGTCAGAAGGGGCAGTTTGGTCTCTGTGCAAGCAGTACTCACATTCCAAACTGCATTAGAGAAAAGCTGCTGGGTTTTTATGCATTTTCATTAGCAGTTCCAGATTAGGAATCTGATACTAATTTTTTCTTAAAGCCGATGTTCGGAGTACAGCTTATATTCTAAAACAAAACCAGGATTATGATGTTTTTCTCTCACTAGCTTGCTCTTTTTATGATTTGCTTTTTTTCCCTCTCCCTGGCTTTACTCCAAGGACTTCTTCTGCTTTTTGTTACTCTCTCGAGATGAAGCACTGGATGGTTACAGCAGTGCTGGTAGCAATGGTACAGGTTTCACAGAGTTTCCCTGCCTTGTACCACCGAAGCTGGTGGAGGCTGCTAAGGGAAGGAGATGGCTGTGGGAAATGTGATTTGGCACTCTGCTCTGAGCCCAAGGACTGTCCAGCCGGGACTGTGCTGGATCGCTGCGGCTGCTGTCCGGAATGTGGGAATGTGGAAGGTCAGATCTGCGACTTGGACCAGGGCAATCATTTTTATGGGCAGTGTGGAGATCACCTCGAGTGCAGGTTGGATGCTGATGAAGAAAGGTTTGGGGAAGTCCCTGAACCCCAGTGTGTGTGCAAATCTCAAGAGAGCATCTGTGGACCTGATGGGAAAACCTACGAAAACATCTGTCAGTTCAACAAGGCTTATGCTGCAAAAAGAAACATCAGCATGAAATATAAAGGGCCATGTGAATCAGGTAATGTGTACAGAGGTACTTCCAAACTGAAAAAAGAGCTGATTCTTATCTTCAGATGTTTTACTAGCTACTCTAGCCTAACTTTATTGAATTAATACTGTGCTTTTGTTACAATTATAATTATCCTGTTATAACACTACTTTGTGCTAAATATGTTTCAGCATCTGGTACTTAATCTTCTCTGTTGCAAGCCTCTATTTTAGACTAGTGGGTTAAATCTCATGGTGACTAATAAGGCATCAATCTACAACCTGTGTCTGTTCTGAATAGTCAAGAGTATGATTACTATAATCAGAGTATGATTTTTTTTCTATAGAAGTTGTATGTGCAGTTGGGAATCAGTAAACAGATAGGATAGTCTGAGAGGAACAGGCAAATTATTGTTATTGCAACAGGACTGAACTAATTTTAAAACGGTGATAGTAAAGCAGATCTCATTTTTATTTTTTATATATATATATATATATATATATATGTCCTGTGTAAACATGCACACACACAGGTACATGTATGCATGTGTGTATATATGTGTGCATGTGTGTATCCACCTATGAGGATACATGGTAAGCAGTGAAGCAGAGGCAATAGAAGAAGACAGAATTTCATTAACAGCTCTGTTCTTTTTACCAAAAAGGTCCAAAATAATCCAGTTCAGAATCATCATAAAATCTAGCTAACCCATGAAAGAGAGATCCAAGTAGTAGAATGAATCAAGCTGAAACCATTTCCCTAAAGGACTCTTAAAGTGCACATTGGCTCTGATGATTGTTAGTGAAAGGATTCTTAAGTGGGCGTACAGGAGACTCTTGCTCCCTGCTCATATGCTGTTCACAAACTGTGCATTACTACAAGTCATTACTCCTGGGCATCTTTCACTTAAGACACAACTATAAAATGAAAATGTGAAGCAGCTTTTGTTTGTTTCCAAATGAGAAATTACTGATACTAGTGCTTTTTTAAGTTAATCAAATATTTTCTCAAATGAAGTAAGTAGAAGAGGTCTGTGGGTCACAAATGGGTCACAGTTCTGGGACTCTGAAATTGCAGCTCTGGCAAAAGGACTACATATGGGAGTAACTCAGTTATATTTCACCCACTCCTCTCTAGCAGTCTTAGACTGTATGACGTGGTTTTATATTGAGTGAACAAGGGATATTGAACACATAGAAAAATTGATGAACAGCTAATATCAGGCTTTTTCCCTCTTTCTCTAGCTGCAAGAGAAAGATCCATTAGGGAATCCTTTATTTGCTATCAGGGTATTAAGCTGGGACACGAGGCTTATCAGGAAAGGGACATGCACGCCAGCCTGCAGTACAACTGTGCAGAAAACTTCCCACCACCTGGGGTCCCCTGACAGGGAAACCCCAGAGAAGTTCTGTGCTGGGATTAAAAATGAGGCAAATGGGACTTGCTGGATTTTCAGTCTTCAGATTGTTTATAGTTTCTTATCAGTTCATTGCCCTGGCTGATAACAGGCTTTGCACACTTCAGAGAAATGCACCAGCAAGACACAAGATGTCCGGTTTCAAGGATACTTACACAGATATGATATCCAATTAACTCTTACAATGTACCTAAAATGTACTTTCTTTTTATTCTACTACCAATAACTAATTATTTGTCTGTCCACGCAACACCTGCAATGCGGGTGCTTCTGTCCAATGAATTTGTGCCACCAACACTGCAGAAAATGGAGTAGATGAAGAACAAGAAGGCAGAGCCAACGCCCAAATTCTCCATCTTGTCTCCTATCTATCTCCATACTAAAAACCCAAAACTTAAGTTTTCACCCCGTGATAGACTACACTATGATCTACTTCAGACACTCACAAAACTCAACTCATCCCAAAGTCCTGGAAGCTTTCTTCATGGCCAAAGATTAAAAGCTGTGCTCTCCTGAGGAACAAGACCCCTCAGGACAGGTAGAGGAATATTTCCTGTGCCCTGGATTCCAACACAACTGAAAGTCTGATAGCTTAGGAAGGAGTCCTTGTTTGGGATTAAGTAGCAGTAGCTCTTGTGGCATAACCCTTCCAGCAAGATTTCAGCAAGAAGTGCCGCTCCCGCAGGGAGTGTCGGTAATGTTACAGCAGCGGCAGCTGCTCAGGCACACAAGCTTAAAGCGGTGGTCCCTCTAATTAACAGAACTGGCCGCTAAAAGAGAGTTGTTAATTTGGAAGTACTACCACTTCTAATTGCTGGTGTCATCCAGCAGCCCCCAGTTGCCCCTGAGGCGCATGGCACTGCTGCTCCTCCGGCAGGAGAAGGATCTTGGCTGCTCTGCTCTGCATGCAGGCATCACCCCCAGCACTTTCCCACTGCTTCCCTGGCTGCCCAGGAAAGCTGGAGCCTCTCTCCAGGAATGCAGAGAATTATCCTAACCACTCAGCTTACTGAATTGCACAGAAGCCTGCAGAAAGTTCACAGTAGTGTCACTGCTGCGCAGAGTTTAGTTAAGAAAGAGGCTGTGGCAGAGGAAAGCACCCAGCTGGAGCCTGCCCGAGCCGGACAGAGCCCTGGAGCGTGGGCACGGTGCTGGGCTGGCAGCAACGGGGGTCACAAATACCCTTCTCCTGTCCCTGAGCTGCCGCTCCCCGCGCTGGCTCAGAAGCTTAGAGCCCGGCCGGGCCCCGGGGCTCACGGGGGCTTGCAGGGGCTCAGAGGGGCNCCCGGCCCGCAAGGGCCCCGCGCTCCGCCCCGGCCGCTCTGGGGACAGCTGGTGACAAAAGGCAGCGGGAGCCCGGCTCTGAGAGCAGCGAAAGCTGCAGCACGGGCTGTCCTGACTGCAATTTGCATGCGAAACAAACACGAAGCACTGTGGGGTTTTGGTACCGAGCTATAAATATAACCTTCACTCAGCTCAAAATACTTTGTTTTGTTTTTTCTGTCCTTCAAAGCATCTGCTGTTTCCTCTTGATGCAAATTGGATTAATTGTATACAGCAACCAATGAATAAATAAATAACAATAAGATCCTTTCATCAGAGGAGTACAGCCTTTCATCTTTCTTCTCTTGCCAGAAAAAGGAGAAGGCTTAGCTCGCTAAAGAAACATGGAAAATTCCTTTCTTTTCCCGAAAGCTAGTTTTGGTTAGTTTATCTAATAATTTGCCATGGTTACCAAGTAAATTAATTATATACAGATTCTCCACACTTTAACCACCTCCATTCACATTCAAACATTGCCCATTTATAATTTAACGAACTAACAGAACAATCCTGGTGTCTGGTAGGCAGCACTGGACAGCTGTAATGTGGATTTTTAATTCAGACCTTTGTGTTCTCCAGACTCCAGATGTGTTCCTGTGGGTGGCTGAGCCATGGCTGGGGACATGGACACGGGCAGGACCCAGTCCTTGGCCACACAACAGTGTTGGCAGGGGATCCACAGGACACCTGAGTTAACAGTACAACAAAAATACTCACCAGGCAACATCTCCCTATTTGAAAAGTTTTTTACACTGTCTCTGTGTGGGAACAATTTAAAGAACTGCTGTGAGTCAATGCAGACTTTTGGTTTCTTTTGTGCATTTTGGGCTTAACTACAGTAGATGTATCATGAAAAGGAGTGCAGCTTCAATTAATTTTAAGATTTAAAAGTATGTTTTAATATCAGACCATCTGATACTAAAAGATCATAGGCAAAAAAGTTCTCATCCAAGAAATTCAGTAAATGCTGATTTGAACAAAGATTTTTGAAATAATAGACAGATTCTGAATGTACAGTTCTCATGAAAGAACAGGCATTCAAGGATTTAAGTTTCCTAGTTTGAAAAACCTTACTTTTGAAGAGTAGCAAGATTGTTTAATGAGTCATTTATAAATAGGAAAAAATATAGTTTTCTGTATAGTTTTCTGTGTAATTTGTTTGCAATTAATTTTAATTAGTGTGCATTTAATATTTTCTGCACAGACACCAATCGTGAAAAACTGACAAATTTGTTATAAATTGTTGCTTGAAAACATGAAATAGGCTGTTACAGTTTCAAATACTGAAGAATAAATGCTGCGCCTAGGTATTGATTCAAATAATGCAAGTGAAAATATTAATTATTTTCTTTAAGTTTTTTTTTTCCAAGCATCTGGTATGTGTGGAAAAAAAAAATCAATACAAGCCAAATCACTCAGAAAATGCATTCCTTTTTGAGCACTGGCCTGGAAATTGATAGAAAACAGGTTTTAGAAGGGAAAACATTTCTTGTTGTCGACAAATAGATCAGGGAAAAAAAAAAAAAAAACCACAGAGATCTCCAACACAAGAAATCTGTGCTAACAATAAATCCACTGTTTTGTCGCTGCCGCCGTACACGCTCATCCCCTGCGAGCACGGGAGATGAGCGGACGCTCACACGCGCTCCAGAGGGATGGATGTGCCCGCGGTCAGGTACGGAGGCACCGGGGATGGGCTGTGCTTCGGTGCCTCCAAGCCCCAGGGCTGGCTCCCTCTCGTGGCTGCCGGCAGCTTTTGCTTCGGAAAAAGGGAAAAAGAAGAATTCCGAGGCAGTCAATAAACACCGGCGGGGGTGACCGTAGGAGAACATGAGGAAACAAGTAAGTGGAAGTGTAATAGGTATAATAAGCATAACATGGAACCTTACAGAAATAATTGAATTTCATTCCCTTTCGTTCCTAACACGAATATTGGATGACATCAATAGTAATTGAGGATAAATGTAAAATGCATTAGTGCTGTTGTAACTTGTGACTTCCGTGGGTAATAGTGCTCTACAATGTTTAGCAACTTCAGGGCAAAGATGCACTCAGAAAAAGCCAGCAATAGCAGTATTTTGGCTTTTAGCTAACCAAAATGTAACACACTCAGAGCTATCACACAAATCACTCTGGGACTCCTGTGCTGCAGAATTTCCTGTGCTTTCCTTGGAAGCCCAAGTTGGATACTGGCAGCTCTGCTGGAGGCCTGAGCCTGGTCCACAATGACAGCTCGTGGGGCGAAATTAAGCCCTCAATTTCAGCTTGGGTTCCACGATCATCTGCAAGGGGAAGAACAGACCTGAATAAGCATTTTTAGAAAGCACAGACACTAGGTTTTCTTAGCTTTAAAAGATGCTTGAAATCACGGATCTCTTTACAGTGTGTGAAAGCCAGAAGGCAAACACAGTCTGAGGGATTAATGTTAGTAAACCTTTTGTATTTGTGTTCTTTGTGCACTGTCTCCTAAAGCACCCTATTGGTTCTTTGCAGCTCCTGTTATTTCTATGCCACCTCAGGATGCCCAGAATTATACTGGCAATGATGTCATTTTTGGCTGTGAGGTGTCGGCCTATCCTATGCCACAGCTTGAATGGAAAAAAAAGGGGAATAAAATGTTTCTGCCAGGAGATGACACCCACATCTCAGTTCAGGTAAAACTTTAATTTACCATGGCATACAGTTTGGGAACAGGAGCAGAGTGGTTAATCTGTGAATTCCTCCTACAGAACACAATACTGTTGCAATAAATAGATTTCCAGTAGGGGCCCTATGACTAGGCAAAGAATGATGATTTCTGTCAGTGCTTTGGCAGTCCCAGCAGAAGGAACAACAGTCAGGGTACCATTTAAGCCTCTTTAGGGGACTTTAGTCCAAGTCAGTTGGAACTGTCATGAAGTGTGAAAGTTCCCATAGAATGTCATGCCAATCCATAAAACCTGGCTGCTGAGTGTCAGCTTGGTCAGGCCCCCTTGGCCCTAACAGCTCCCCCAGACTCACTTCCCATCTCATTCTGAGCTTGAGCATAGGTGGAATGCTTTGAAGAAGCAGCAAGTGGTGCTGGGACAAGGGACAGGAAGAGCACAGGGAAGAGTGCTGTGAAGAGGAGCAGGAATGTGGGCACCGTGCAGGGCAGTGAAGGTGAAAGAGCAGAGATGGGAAAGCACGAACTCAGAGGTGCAGAGCAGCAAGAAGGCAAAACACAGGGCAGCAAGAATAAGCAGAATCAAAGCATGATGGCATTAAAAAAAAAATCAGAAGTTGTAATAATATTAAATCCATCCGCAATTATTTTGAGAAGTATCAAGGTGTCTCCTAGCTACTTAATTTCAACAATTTCTTTCCTTTTCAAAGGCAAGAGGTGGACCTCATAAGTATGGTGTGACAGGCTGGCTGCAGATTCAAGGCCTCAAAAAATCAGATGAAGGCATTTATATCTGCCACACCAAAAATAAGCATGGTGCAACATATGCCTCTGCAAGATTGAAAGTCATTGACGGTAATTTTTTTTTATTTGGATGTAAAAAATATAAAAGTGCATACAAGCAGCATGCAAAGGATGGGGTTGTTGGAATGCAAATGAAGCATAGGAGAAATTACCCAAAACTGGCCATATTTTCACTCTTCCGTGTGCTTTTATTTTACTTTATCCCCTAATGGGTTTTTATAGTAATATTTTGCTGCAAATTATACCAGTTTCCAGCAAACAGAAAGTTATGGATTGGAGCCATAGAGCTGATATTCCACTGTCCTTATCCCAGGGAAGTCCTTTGATGTTAGCAGGACCCAGAACAAAAGCTGGTGTAACTGATGGAGTCTTTGAGTCATGGCAGGTTTGCTTAGCTGTTTATTTTTCATAAAATTAGGAAGGAAACAGTTGTTGTTCCTTAATGAGAGTGGTTCGAAAGATGTAAGAAATAGCTTTGCTATTGATTTCCTTTGGGCCCAGCCCTGCAGAATAATAATCTTCTTCCTCCACAGAGAACTGTTTTTCGTGGCAAATTCAGGATAAAGATGCATTGTCATATTTACATTCTGGTCTTGGGGAGTTTGTCACTCATCTAGTTTCTACAAGCGGCTTTCAAAGCTTTATTTTTTCTGGGAATACTTGTAAATGCACTGGAGCTGCAGAGAACTGATATCATAGTTTACTAGTGTTAGGAATTAAATGCATTTTCAACATGTCCTCAGCACAGAAAAGATGTGGACCTGTTAGAATGGGTCCAGAGGAGGCCATGGAGATGCTCCAAGTGCTGAAGCACCTCTGCTCTGGAGACAGGCTGAGCAAGCTCTGGTGTTAAGCCTGGGGAAGAGAAGGCTCTGGGGAGATCCCAGATCCCTTCCAGTCCCTAAAGGGGGAGTACTAGATGGAGCAACAGGGACTTTTTATACAGATGGATACAGCTGGACAAGGGAGGATAGTTTTAAACTGAAATAGGAGAGATTTAGATTAGATGTTAGGAAGAAATTATTTTCTTAGAATGTGGTGAAGCACTGACACAGGTTTTTCAAAGAAGCTGTGGGTGATCCATCCCTGAAGTGTCCAAGGCCAGGTTGGAAGGGGCTTGGTGCAGCCTGGGACAGTGGAAGTGTCCCTGGCCATGGCAGGAGGTGGAACAAGATGAGGTCTAAGATCCATTCCAAACCAATCTATTCTGGGATTCCATGATTCAATATAGAAATTTGCTCATGACTTTCAGTGGTATGAGGTCAAGCCATCGACTAAAACCCATCCTTTTCAAAGATAACCAGGATTCAGAAACTCTGAGCTTGCTGTACAAATCCAAACCCATACCTTCCTCTGTGTTCCTATCTTCAACTAATTTAATCTGGATTCAATTACATCTTGCAGACCCATCTCCTGCATTTGCATTTACTGCTGGCAGTAGAAGTGCAAGCTACAGCATTGAATACGAGGAGTATTATGACAATTCTGATGAGGAAGATGATGAAGAATATGAATCCGGGGACTACGATAATGAAAACAACTCTGAATAATATTTTTTATTCATCTGTTATCCAAATCCTTTCACACTGTTATATTTACCAGTAGTCTCTGTTCTGTAAATGGCTCCTCTGATAACACATACTCGCTTGTGTATCCACCTTCCTGAAATGCAGCTTTGGATGAAGTGTATCATGCTACTCACCAGAAGTAAGAACAGTTGTAACACCATATATTTAGACTATTAAATAAAATCCTTCAGCATGCACCTTTCTACTAAGTATGCCAAAGGCATCCAACTTTAAAATAATTTTTAAATTATTTTATAATTCTTTCACACATTCTAATTTGTCTAGCAAAAATGCCAGTAGTTAAACAAAATTTTTATTTTGTATCAATTTTTTTTTTCTGTAAAGTACTAAGAAATATCAAGAGATTGTTCACATGGCAACAAGCCTAAGTAAGTATGGAGGTTGCAAAATAGCCTTTAATCTCCTTAGTTCATGTTTTCCTACAAGTTTCAGCAAGATTTTCCTCCTCACTTGAAATTTTCCATGTGTTATCAAAGGTGAATTATCTGTCTTTTGGGGGATGATTTTGTGTACTGTTGATAGATAGATGAAGCAATCACAGTCTAAAGCCAGTAAGTGCTGTTTTACAGTCCATACCCAAAAACAGCCAAAAAAGATTCCTTGTGCATTCAAACCTCTGAGCACACCTTTGGGCTTCTTTTAGCAGCCCCTGCATTGCTCCCCACAGCAATGGCTCCCTCCCAGCAGCCTGGGAGCAGTTCAGGCTTTGGGATCGTGATCTTCCCCCTGAACAGGGTGCTGGTTGGTGGACATTCCTGCAGTTTAAAGGCAGCATCTGCTCTGTAGCTCTATGCATGCCCTTCAAACATACAGGGATTGCACTCCAGAGCCAGGATCTGTCCTTTGTCTGGGGCTGTGAACAAGTTGCCCCTATCCCTGAGCTATCAGCATGGCCAGGCTGCTGAAAGAGCAACAGATCACTGGAACACACAAACATTGCTCCAACTGATCCATGAAGCAGGCAGCAAAGGAGATAGAGTCAAAAACACAGCACTTCTGAGGGCTGAGTGAGCACCCTGAGAAATTTCTCCAATTGCTTTTGTTAGCTAATTACGTGAAGGCTGGCTCTGAGTTAATGGGTAATGGAAAACACCTAGCCTGCATTTACACCTCTGGTTCCCACTGGCTGGGGCAAATGAGCAGCAGTAGTTTTCTGAACACATTCAAGACTAAGGCAGCAGAAGCTGAGGCATCTGCAGGGAAAGCCCAGGTCTGTGCAGGCTCCTTGTGCTGAGGCACAGCACACTGAGGTGACCACCAGCTGGAGTCACCGTGACAGGGAAGCTTTGAGGCACTCTGTGCACACAAAGTGTAGGATTTTTAATGTATATACACTGCCTCACAAATCCTTCTTTTAATGTGCTGTTCGTGCCCTTTTTTTTGCTATCAGAAAGCTTTTCTTTTCAATTTGAAATTCTTTAAGAAATTTGCTATAGACTGTGTTTGCCCTGAGGTATTATTGACCTCTGTCCAGCAAACAACCGAAGAATAATTTATTTCATTTCAGGCTTCATGGGGTATTGTCAGCTTATGAGAAGAAACTGTGTCATTATGTTATTGAAAAAGATGAATTAGTTTTAATGGGGAATAGGAAGTGGTTTCATATTTGACTACTGATTTTGTTTTTATGGACTCTTCCTGTCTTCTTAGTGATATGTTAATAACTTTTTTTTGCTTATCCACTATATGTTAACTTAAACATAAAATTATCTGATAGAAATTACTGATTACTTTTTATGGAACTATTTAATATGCAGACATATACTCAAGATCAATTGTGATCTGCATTGCAAATTAATGAATTAGATTACTAATGTAATCACTAAATGGTGGCAATACATATTGGTATAGTATAGTACATGACACAGAAAATAATCTTGAAATCATTAACCATAGAAAGAAATTAGAATTCTTCAGGGCTTTTTGCTGTTGTTAATGGAAAATGAAAAACAGGAAGTAAAGGATGTTTGAATGGGAAAATGTGCAGCAGAACTCTAGCAAATACTGGTATTCAAGTGTTTGGCCTGCTAGAGTATGTCTATTTAAGAAAAGCTAAGAGTCAGAACAAAGAATTCTAAATTAAATATGTTGCATTTCTCTTTCTATGCATTTTTATATATATTTAATAAGTTCTTATAAATTATCAGCCATTCCTTTCAGTAAGAAAACTGCATTTTAGGAAAAATCCCAGTGTGATGCAAAAAAAGGAACACTGATACCTTGAACAATTCCTAGTTTCTTTTTTGTGGGAGGGGACACAAACTGCTGGCTTTGTTTATATGCTTTAATCAAATAATTTATTATTAAATTTTAAAAAGCACGGAGAAGGTTCACTACTCTCTAAGCGATAGGCTGGAATGGATCTCATTGGGAATGTACTGCCAGTAGCAACAGATCTGTTCATGTAACCCAAAGGAACAGCAAGTTCAAGAAGTGAGGTTTATTCCCCCCAGTAGGAAATGAGCCAGGCTTGAGCTGAAAATAATGTATTAGTCCTGGTACTGTATTTTGCAAGGCAGACCTAAAGCCTTCTTTAATTGAGCTTCCACAGAAGACTGTTAGACTTTGTTATTTGCAAGTCTGAACTTCATGGCACAGCTTTCTCCTGTTACACAAGCATCTTTACTGTGTCATTTTCTCCTCCCATGTGAAGGTAAAGGAATTTTATAGAAGTTGCTAAAGACTGAAGACACTGCTTAATGCAGAAGGTCCTTTGGGCAAGACCCTGATAGAGGCTGGGGTTCTTTCACAATCTATTACTTGCTGTGTTCAAGATTTGTCAGCTATTAGTCTAGGAATCCATTCATTCTTTAACTGTAGCATTTTATTTCCCCTTAAAATAATCTGGATATAGCTGACAGAAATCAGATCTAGAAAGGCAATTTTCTGTGTTCCAGAGATTTGAATGATTCAAGTGATGGTTAAAGGGGGTGTGCCAGGGCTGCCTTGTGCAGCTGAGCACAGCGTGGGCTCCCTGCCTGCCCCATGGAACAGCTTTGTGCTCTCCCCTTCTGTCTGTGCTCAGCCATCACCTCAGGCAGGAGACTCAGGCCTGGAGGACAGCCTTCTGGCCAGGAACAAACACACTCCGGACAAGCTGGAAATTGGCTCATCTGGCAGAAAGCCCAGCTCTCACTCACACTTAGGTACATATGCTATCCACAGACTCCGCTTGTGAACTTTTGATTTCTTTTTTTTAATTTATTGACCCCATTTCCATAATTTTGCTTCAGACAAATAATTAGCAAAGGTATTTCGTATGAAAGCATATGGTTCAGTGATTCAACTGTGGTAGTTCACATACAAAGAAACCACTCTTCTTACCCTGATTAAATTGTCATAACTGTTTCTCAATCTCACTGCTGAAGATAAGTCCAGCAAATACATCCAGTTCATGTTTTCCTTCCAGATCTAAAGCAATTTCTATTTCCAGAGATATCCTACCAGTGGGGGCATCTTCTTTGGGGCTACCGGGATTCACATGGGAATCTTTGCAATGCGGTCAATAAAGCACCAGGGGAAGACGAATAATTTTATGCCGACTGCTCAGGCCCTTTATCACCGCGAGGCGGCCGCCGCGCTGGTCCGGGCGGGGCTGGCACCGCCTGTGTCCTCTCGTGTGTCCTCTCGTGTGTCCTCTCGTGTCCGCCCGTGTCCTCTCGTGTCCGCCCGTGTCCGCCCGTGTCCGCACCGCCCCCGCACCGCCCCCGGTCCGCCCCGCACTCCCCGCACCCCCGGGCGGCCCCGGCGCTGCCGATGCCCCCGCGGGGCCCGCCCGCTCAGAAGGAT
>VXBQ01006257.1:17244-63638 GCA_013400175.1 Phainopepla nitens | reverse complement strand
GCGGGGGATGCGGTGCATGCTCGGCAGGGCTGGGGATGCCGTGCGGGGCTGGGGATGCCGTGCATGCTCTGCAGGGCTGGGGATGCCGTGCGGGGCTGGGGATGCCGTGCATGCTCTGCAGGGCTGGAGATGCCGTGCCGGGCCGGCGGTGCGGTGCCTTGCGGGGCCGGGACCGGCGCCGCTCCCGTGCTCCCATCGCCCGGGGCCACGGCGGCTCCGCCGGGGGGAAGCAGCCGCAGCTGCTCCTCCTCGCCGCTCTTCTCTGAAGGCAGTGCTGGGCTCCTGCGCCACTTCTTCCCCGAAATCCAGAGGCAGCCCCGCTGCAGAACTTGTCCGAGATGAACATCAGCCGCTGACCGGCCTCCAACGAGGGGGGGAGGAAGCGGGGGCGGGAAACGGCTTCGGAAGACACCCACCGAGGTGTTAGGCATGTGCCCGGAATCCCTCGTGGCTGCCCTCCACTGCTGGCAGCAAGGCTCTGGCCCCGTGAGAGAAGCCATTTTCGGCATTCATTTAAATACTTGAGTACAAGGCACGGCAAATAAAAGACCACTACATTTTAAATTTTTTTGCCCTCAACTGTGATGATTCAGGAGTTATGCCTGTCAAGTTGCTCTTGGGTAGAGCTGGTTGAACTTAATAGTGTTTTCAGTCAGCAAGTGTTGATTAAAATCAAACATTTGTGGGAATTTTTCTGGGTCAGCAAAGCTTCGATGAGGAACCTCTCTGGTTTCCTGCCTTGCTTGGCTTCATGGCTGCCTGTCTGGTGGGCTGCTGCAGAGCTGGGCATCCAGCACTTCTGGTTCTTGATACTTTGACAGGCTGCTAGGAGAGATGCCTGAGACTTCAGGGAGCTGGAGAGGTGGGACTAGAACTACCTACAGAATTTTGTTCAGCTTTTTCTTGAATGTTATGAAAATGTGACAAGTGTGGGGAAAAAATAATAGTATCTAATGTTTTCCATTAGGATGTAAATCTGTTTCTTAGAAAAAGTTCCCGTTCTTTGTCATCAAAAATGCCACTTCTTGTTCAGGTCTGTTTCTACTCCCAAATCAGTTAAAGCAGCCAGCATCTGTCTGACCGCTGCATCATCTCCGTTGACACCATTATTTTCTTGGAAATCACCTTTCAGCTGTTGAAAAGGGTTTGAGCAAAGAAGGTGTCTGAAGGTAGTTAGAGCAGAATTTCTACCACTACAAGGTTTGTTACCCAGTGGGATGATGAAGATTGAATTGAGAACATTCATAGGGACTTCTGCCAGTAAAAACTTCAATATAGTTGGCTGTGAGAGCTGCTGTTCCATAGTGAAAGAATCAGTGCCCACTGTATGGGACCAGAATCAATAATTACTGTTTTACCTGCCAGTGTTCTGTGAATTCCAAAACTGCTGTCATGTGCCCTAGAATAATGACTATGTATGCAATGTACTTTGTGTTACTAAATATTTACCTCTGTTTAATGATTTAATGTTAATTATTGTACCAACCGTAAGAATTCTTACCAAAAAAAACCCCCATGGCTGAAGTTTCTAGTAGAACTGCTTAGCTCATATTCTTTATGGAAAGCTTGTGTTGCTAATCTTAAAATGCTTCATTACAAGAAATTACATTCTGAACCATGTAGCTTCTCGACCCAAACTGGTTCTTTTTGTCATTAAGCTCTTATTCATATAATTTCTAAAACTGCAAAATTAGGATGTCTTCATGTATTGAAAAATCAGCTTATCTTCAGAGACATTATTGCTGATCTGTAAAAAGTTTTGGAGGTAAGAAACAGTTGTTCACTTCTGCCATTTTTTGGGGTTTTTTTTGTTTGTGGGGTTTTTTTTTGTTTTGTGGTTTTGTTTGGTCGGTTGGTTTTGGTTGGTTTTTTGTTTTGTTGGTTTTTTGTTTGGTTGTTTTTTTGTTTGGACCTCTTCATTTATAGTTATTGGCATGTTATGTTCCTTGGTTTGATACTGGGGTGGAAAAAGTGTGAAGTGCATTGCTGGAAGCAGATTGTCCCATGGGGAAGGACCAGGGTGGGTTTGCTGCCTGTATTAGGTTGTGGGGTTTGTTGTCTCCACAGACTTCATGGTTCTGTCATGGCTTTTTCTTGGTTTTCTTTTTCAGGCACTCCTTTACAGTGTGGTTGTAAAAAGCAGCCCTTGTTCTCAAGCCATTTTCTTTAATGCCTTCATTTTTCTTCAGCTCCTATAGAAACACATTTCTGATATATGTCTGTGTGAAAGTTAAGCCTTTCTCAACTTCTGATGAGAAGAAGCAGTGGGAAAATTTAAGCTATTTGGCAATTTACTTGGAGGATGATCCATTATGTGTGTATGTGTTGGTGATCCTGGTAACTCAGCAAGGAAGTACAAAGTTAACAGTTTTTGTTTCTTGCCAGTGAGGTTCTCATTTGCTTTTCAGTCTTACTTTGTTTGTAATACTGTTCAAGTTAATGTACTTTTTGAGTTACTTGGGGAATGTCTAATAAAAGATAAGTTGCAATAATCTGTTTATTAAAAACAAACTCAAGTACACTTCTCCACCATTTTGCAGTTATTTTTATGAATGTACTGTAATTGGAGTTTGCATTTATTATTAAAATGATTCCAGTGTGACTCTTCAGTGTGCTGCTCATTAAAAACAGTGATTTAAATACAAAATATAGTTTCTTATAGAGATTTCTTTAGTTAAATTAAGAATTTCTGCAGAAAAGAAAATTAAGCCATAGATCTAGTGAATTAAAATTTATATAAAATTGAAGAAATAATCTCTAAATAATACTAATATATGCAATAATTAGCATTTGGTAGTTTCAAATACATATACATTAGCATTCTGGATTAAGGTTCATCCAGTGTCAATTTGAGTGTGATTTAAAAGGAATCAGCAGCCAGGTGGGAAAAAGATTGGCAGCCAGGTCTGCAGTTCTTTTCCCAGTTCCTTCATAATTCAGCACACAGCATTTCACATCTGGTGGAGGGGAGGGTACATTTTCCTTTTTTGCATGTTTGTATGATCTAAGGAACATTCCAACGGACTGTTCACAGAATGTGAAATGAAAAAGGCAGATAAGGCAGCAATGAAACTTTTGCCTGCGAGCTCCCCTAAATTGTCTCTCCTCACATGCTTTCACGCAAGTGACAGGACAAAAGACAGTGAGAAGTCAGGCTCCTTGGTGAATAGCCAGATTTTTCAGTAGTTGAACTCTGAGTGATCTTCAGAGTTGTGAAAAGGAGTGTGCTTGCAACAAATGGCAGAAAAATATTGACAAGGATGACTTGGTGTTTTGGACACCAGGGGAGCTGAGGCTGCAAACTGCAGCTGTAAAGAGATCTTCCCTGGATTAAATGGCAAGGCCTAATTAATTTTGAGGCAGCTGGTTTTAGTTGTTTTAGCAAGGAGCAGACTTAATTGTTCTATAAAAATTTGGGCATAGCTGAATGAAGACAGTTAAATTTTATTAATTAATTGCACAGTTCTGCATTGTATCTGATTTTGAAACACTCCAAGGATCTCAAGCCCTGATGATGAGATTTTATCCTCACATGGAATATTGAACACCCCCTGCATCACTTTTTAGACACTAGTTCTCAGTGATGGAATGTATCATTCAGTTCAAACCAATGCTTTGTAAACTACTGTGCAGGGAAGAGTATGAATTTTTTTCATAGGTAGCATGTATTTTTGAGAGTGCCCTCTGATCTTTTTCATCCACATATAGCTTAATTTTTTCTAATGGTTTGAATTTCATGCACCTTGCCTTTCAAGTGCTAGAATACTGAACCTCTGAGACTTCTGAGAAGAGTGTAGAAGTGAATTTCTAGAGTGCAATTCCTTGGAATCTGTTTTCAGATGGGTTTTTGTTATCATACAATTCTTAAAATTTATGATGAGAGGTTTTATTCAGAGATAATTAGGGAGTGGGGAAGGTCTAGTTCCATTAATGTTGATAGAATTTGGCAGAAAGCCTTCTAAACAGCTTAGGAAGTCTCAGCCTAACAATTCCTCTTCATTCTAGAAATGTTGGAAAATATTAAATACGGTCTGATTCTAGTAATGCTGAAAAATGGTAACTACAAGGCCTGATGTTTGAGCAATCTTCTCTTTTTCTCCCACAGGGTGCTGTGGACCATTGTGTAACAGGAATGGTTCTCTGAGAACTGACTCAGGAAATGGATCTGGTAAGCGTGGTTTGTTTTTTCCTTCCACAAAGGATGCTGGTAAAGCCTTTCATGAGAAATATTTCTTAGCCATAAAGGCATTAAAACACCTTTCTTCTCTGACAAAAATATATATAGACACAGGAAATTGGTAGTGCAGGGACCTGTCCACTACCGCACACATCAGTTCTCTCATCAGGGTCACCAGAACTCGTAAAGCAAAGTGAACAACCACTTGTATTTCTGCTTATGGCTTTCTTTTGCCTACATCTTAACCTAAGGAAGTGCTCAGACTTGTCCCTCCAGAAAGAGGAACAACCTTGAATGAAAAAAATGAGGCAAGTCAGGAATCTGATGAGGCCTGCATTTAGTGCTGGGCCAGAATTTTCGCTTCTGGTGTCAAATAATTAATTTGCCAAATATCCATCTAGTTTTAGCAAGGAATGAACATTGTTTATTCTGTCCTTACGTTTCTTAGGTTGATTATTCAAGACCTTCAGCAAAGCCTTGTGAAAGAGCTGCCTCATTTCATGACATCTGTCAGAAGGACATACTGTGCTTGTGTGCTCTTTCGAAGGAGGTGAGGCTTTTCATTATTGAACATAAATTGTTCATATAATTGCCCCTTAATTTTTTCTGACTTGACGAATTCTGTGCTTAAATGGATTACATGGTACCCAATTAAGCTCCAGTGACCAAAAAAGGTTGAAAGACAAAAATTCCAGTCTTCTTTCTTCCATGTCTTTCTTGCTGTCTCTCCATCTCTCTGCCATCTCTCTACGTCTTGCCATAAAGGTTGGACTGTCTAAATTCTGAGCTTGTCTTCTTTTTTTATGTTTTTCTTAATTTAATTTAATTCTGTCTTAGTTTTGTTGGGCCCTACCAGCTCAGTATTTGCTAAAAGAATTATTTTCTTGAACTAGGAGCAACCAAGAAGAAAGAAAAACTCTTGTGGTAAGGCAGCACTGTCAAATCAGGCCAAGGGGTTTTTCTCCTTGAGCAGTTCCCTCATCCTCTCTGTAACATTTTGAGGTAATTAAGTCTGTAATCTCTTCAGAGCCTGGGCAGGAGGGGGTAAAGGGCTTTCATTTGTGTCTTCCACAAGTGTAAATTTTATTATTTGTGAGTTCTGGTTGCTGTTTTCTGCAGTACTTTCTTTACATTAATTATCGTGGGTGAAGAAGTGCAGAGGAGCTGCTGGTCAACAACTGGAAATTTAGCCTTATTTTTAGACAAGAGCTTGGAATAAGAAAGAAGGCTCTAGACTTAAAAATGTGCATACTAGGGTCCTCCTTTTGCAGTGATCTGGGGATTATTGTGAATGACCAATTTCTTGTGGCAAAAACTTTCTTAATCCTTGTGCATGTTTGATCCTGTTCTTTTCCATCCACTAGCTAAAACATGAAAAAGGACATGCAACTTAGAAGTGGAGAAAAAGCTTTACATTTTCTCCTTTGTTTCTTGCCTTCCTAATCTACCCTGGGGCTCTGTGGTGTTAGCAATCTTCCACTATGTTTTTATTAAAAGTGAAAGGTTTTAATATACAGGTTTACAGATGAAGTAGCTACTGACTTCTAATCCAGTGACTGTATATATCAGACCTGACAAAAGTGAGAATTAATTTTTTGAATTGCTAGGGAATTCAGGTTTCAAGGAATAGCAAAAGAACTCATGAGGTTAAATAAAGGAATGTGCCTTTTAAAAAACTGATTAAATTTTCTTGGCTGACACAAACTGAAATTTATTCTTTGAACTCGATCCTGATAACATGGAGATATTTACCAGGTAAGGATTTAGGTCAGAAAAAGCATTAGTTCATATGTTTTACGACAGACAGAAGTGGAGGGGAGTGAGGCTGACACTGCATTATATGGTGCATATGTAAATTTGTTTCTAAGTACAAATTTATTTCAGTGTCCAGGGAACCCAAATTGCTCTTCTGCACTTGCAGTTTCAGACCCCTGTTTCTCAAATTTCTGTTTCTTTCATATGGAAGGGATGCTCTAAGAAAAAAAAACCAAAACACTTCTACAAATTCACCACAGTGTAACACACACATCTGAGAAAATTTCAAATGACAAAGTAATTAGAAAAACATTATGTTGATGTTTATGTTTGATCATGGTCAATTAGTGTAATTAGCATCTAAACAAAACAAAATCTTAGAAGATCCTTAAACTTGGGTAAACAAAAATAGCTTATGGGTTCCTGAAGAGATTGCTTGTGACAATATACTTTCATTTGAGAATTCTTCCTGAAAATGTTTGTTCGTGCCATTAAGAGTTTTCCAGATAATCTCTTTGATGGATGCCCAGTTACCCCAGTATAAAAGTGAAGAAGTAGAACTGGCAATTGTGTGGTTCTTGGTTCAGAGTGTGAGAGCCCAGCTTCAGCACAGCTCAAAGGTAAATACTTGTTGTAAACCACATTTGAACTCAAAAGAGTCTGTGCAGAAATGAACCTGCCAATATATCTCACCCATAAAAGCTCTCAAGCTCAGCTGGGGGAAAATGACTGGATGGAGGGAAGGGAACACTTAATATTATGTTCCTCTGATCAGGCTTCCTACCATGTATGCTTTGGAGTTTTGGCATGCAAGGAGTTAATATTTTAACAGCTATGTTCATTAAACAATTTTAGGTTACTTTGCATTTCAATTTTTTATTTCAAACATTTAGCTGGGTTCTGCTATATTGTGTTATATTTCACAGCTGGGTACACAAGATTTATTCTTTTAATAGTTCTGTTCTTTTGACAGTTATTCATTTATAAGGTTTCCACTGTATTTCTCACATTACTTGGCTTTTCTGCATTTTAAATATGGAAGAGGGAAAAGTAAGATGCATTTTTGAAGAAGCAGCAGTTAATTCACCTTAACTGTAGGGGACAGTCATAATGTAGATGTTATAAAGAGGATGTCAGTAAGATGAAATCAATTGATCTTGAGAAAGGATTCTGTTGGAGCCTCAAGCAAATATTTAGCAAGAATTGTGACAGTGACTGAGGTTTGGCTTCACTTGTGTAGCACTCCTTCCTTGCTTTCTGGTGGACAGTCCCAATCTCCAGAATATTTTCTTCAGGTTTGAAATGTACTTCAACTTTCTCACTATTAAAAAGAAAGTTTTACACTATACTGAATTACTTTTCCATTAAAGCAATGTGTTCCTTTCAGTTGTCAAAGCTGACTTGTTATTTTAAAATCTGGTGGACTTCTCTAATGCTAAGGAACAGGAAGTACCCAGTAAAAGTGTACTGGTTCTCCAGATATTTTCATGAGCAAAATTCCTACTGATGGCACTTCAAAGGCAGCGTGGCTCTACAGTAGTTGTCATTCTGATCTGTAATTTCTCTTTATTATTATAACGATATTTTTATTCTTTTGTTCCTAATATTATTTTTATGATACCATTATAATTACTCTTTTCCCTTTATCCAATGTTAAGGGTTTCTGTTTCACCTCTGATCCTGCCTGATGGGAGTGTAGCTGCCTGGAGAGGCCCCATCAATGTACAGTGAGCTGGGAGGGGTTGGGTAGGAGATTGTACTCCAAGCTTTTTATATCCATCCTTAGAGAGAACTGGAGAAAGCATTTGTGTAGCATTTGTGGGTGGAGCAGTAACCAAAAATGGGCAGTGCATTATTTATATTTAATCGCCTGGAGCTCTGTTGTCAGTAGGAAAAATGTCCAAGCTGACCCTTTGTCAGCTCAGCAGTCTGCTATGAGTGACCACAAGCCTGGCTCTGCCACTGCCCTGCATGGGGAGGGTTAAATGGTTAATTACTGAGGAAAATGCTGGCTAATGTTTCCAACTGGTTTATTGGAGAGCACTTGGAGCAGAAAGAAATAACCTGTACTGAAAGGACGTGGTGAAACACTGTAGGGTGAATTTAAGAAAACAGTTTTGTCTTGGTTCATCATTTCTGTTTTTCCCCCACCCCATCAGGGGACATGAGTCAAACTGGTGATAAATCATATTTCATACACTGGCTTTGCCCATGGCATGTGCTCCTATGGAACCAGGCTGGGACAGGAGGAGTTCTGCAAGGCTCTCCTGATGTATAACCATTCAAGGGATGTTCCTAAATTCCAGCCCCACTCTTGACTCCTAGAATTGATTGCAAATGCACTTTCAAAGCAATATTTTTTCAATGGTTTGACTACATTATCTACCAGTATCCTTTGGTTTGCAGTCAAATTTTTGTTTTATTCTAGCAGGCCTGGTGCTCATCTGTGTGGATAGATTCCCATGGTCTGGAGCACAGTATTTGCCAGCTCATCTAACAAAAGCTCTGTGTGAAGGCATCTGAGCTGCCTGTTTTGGTGCTTTTATAAACACTTTCATTCAGGCAGGCTGAGCCGCTGGCGTGCAGTCTGCAGCTCACAGGCAGCAGAAGGCAGCACTGGGTGGCTGCTGTAGCAGCTCGGAGAGCAGCAGATGGCACGCTGCCCCCACCGCTGTAAATCCTCACATACGGGTCCTGCTGGCGGCTCGCCGCAAACTGGCAATAAACAGCCTCGCGCTTGGAGGCAGAAAAGTCAGACATACATCAAATGACTAAGTTAATATACTTTTACATAAATATTCAGGATTGCTTGGATTGTTTTACAGAATGGATAATAGAAATTTTGCATGCTTCAGCCATGTTGTAATGATTATGTTTGCTCATATGCTTCTATACAGACAAACAGGAAATGGTTAGAGAATGGTGAAAAGTCTAATGAAAATGTAGAACAAGTCTTCAGTATAAATATACAAATTTTGTTCATTAATTAACTCATATTCTTAAGCATGTGCATGTAATAAAAGCAAACTCATTATAGAAAAAGAGAACTGGCTAAGTAAATGAATGTATTCTTATTAACCAGCCCACTGGGGCTTACTGTCTGAGGAAGGAGAGCAAAACCTTGGCGATTTCTTCCATGATGCTGTAATACACTTTTAGTGCCACAACCATTCCAGTACAAAAATAATGCATCAAGATACTGTCTTTGGAACAGACAGACTTTTGAATGAATGTATACACATTGAATTTCTGTTGAATACTGGACTGGATTCTCCGGTACTGTACAGGACTGTTAACACTGGTCTATCAATTGTCTATCAGTACATATTTTGTTTTAATGCTGGCATGACTTAGTTTTCATAGTGTCACTGTTTTGTGGTGTGTTGCTGGTTTGGATGCTGGCAGGGTAGGAGGAAGAAAGTTGTCTGGAAAAGCAGTGCTGCCAAGTACAGCAGATATTTGCCCTTGGAGGGGGAAAAAGCAACAGGAGAGTTTTGTAGCCTTCTCTGGGGCAGTTAGATGTGCAGCTATTCCCGATTCCCCTGGGACAGGCTGGATCAGCAGCCTGTGGGATGGGCAGGATTTGGCTGTGACTGCCCCTAACTGGCCATAGGTTATTGCCAATGGTCAATAAAACTGGTAAGTCATGCAGATTAATGTATCAAAGGAAATGCAACTGAGCAAAGGTAGTTACTGAAATTTCTTCAGTCCACTTAGAATCGTTAACTTGAAACAAGTTTAAGGTGATTTCATACTTAAGAGTTCTGACATTTGTAACAGTTTGGTACACTGTATGTTATGTACACTGTCACAGTGATTGTAAAAAAAAGATTGCTTTGGTTGAAGATTTTTCTCACGAGGTTACATTAAGAGTTATTCTGGAAGTGTGCTCTTGAAAAGTATAGGCATAGAGACATAAAGTTCTTTTTATTGTTAGTTCCTCTGCGTCTTATTTTTCTGCGGGAATGCTTTTAGTCGTTAAATATTTTGCGATTGAAAGCAGAACCATTTAATGGGCAGTGCAGTAGGAAGGAGCCAGAGGAGGTTGCGGTGGTTTCCAGGCGCAGGTGGAGCGGGTGGCTCGGCGATGCTCCTGCTCCGTGCCCGGCCCCAGCCGCGGGGCCGAGCCCAGCGCGCGGCGCTGTGGGACCGGAGTTCAGCGGGGACGAGCGCGGCGTTCTGCAAATGTCACCGCAGTCTTATCCGATAGCGGCCTGTGCAAGGGAGCTGTCTGTTTTGCCTGTTAAAAGGAGTTCTTTTATTAAAATGCACTTAGGCAAACTCTTTACTGTCAAAGCGATTAAGGGTTCCCTGCTCGGATCGTTCTCAGGTAGCCCTGAATGAGTTCAGAGCAGTGCTGGGGTGGGTAATCTGTCCCAGGAGCTGCAGTTTGAGGGAACCCTCTGGAAGTGAAGATCCCTGGCAATGGGGTGTTCCAGCAAGCCGTGCTTTTATTTTGCCTCAGCTTTAAATAGCAGTGATGGGGACCCGGGTGGGAGAGCAGGAGTGGATATCCTGGCTGCAGGGTTTCTGGGGAGCAGCCACATGTACACACGGAGAGATACAGCCATCACCTGGCACCAGGGGTGTCAGTCAGTCACACGGTCTAGGAACCTGGGCTTTTAGACTTGGCAGATCTGCATTATCATAAAAAGGATCTCAAGGGTTTAGAATTTAGACTACAGTGCGTTTAGAGGAGAGGAAAAAAATAGTCCTCTTGCTGGATTGTGTTTGCAGCTGCTGAAAGCCAGGGATGTGTATAGCCAGGTGTCACCTAAGCATTGAACACAGGCTTGTCCTCTCACCTGGAAGGGGCATTCTCTTGACTTGTTATTTTGAGATTTCTTCAGTATGTGTATATCTCTTTGATTACATTGCCTGCAGACATAAAGCATGACCTAGCAAAAAAGAGAAATACACTTATTTTGCAGCGTGTGACCACTTTTCCCCTGTGCGATACAAGAGCAGAGATCTGCAGCAGTCCCACTGCCTTCAGTGAGATCCTTGTGGGTGGAGGGGTTGAGCTGTGAGTGGCTCAGCAAAAGCTCTGGGCCCTGGCATCTCCATGATTAATGATATCTTAACCCTTATGAATGATTATCCTTTCCTGGCTGTAAAATACATACACTGTTTTATTTCATTACCACGAGGTGAAGATCCAGCACTGACAGGTGCTGGGAATTAGCAGGCAGTTTTGAAATTGTTCTGTGCACTAGAAATTAGATCTCATTTTAATTCAGCTTTTCCAAACTAGTAAATGAGGTTAATGCCATACATATTCAGCTGATATGGATGAAGAAATTGATATAAAGTAGATCAACATAGCTACAGGGCTACTTTAATTTATACGTAAAGAGGCAGTGATAAATGAAAGTAATGTAGTAGTGGTCACTAAACTCCTCAGCCATCAGGGATTCAATAGTGTTAGCTGCTCATTAAAGACATGGTTGGGGTTACCTCAAATACAAATTTGAAAAGAAATAGCCAACTAACCCTTAATTATCAAAACATAGAAAATACTAATTATGCCTTAATTAGCTTTTCTTTTAATGTACTGAAATTGTTACTTTTTGTGTAGCACAAATGGATAGTTATATCAACAATAAATAGGTTGTTTTAATAACTTTCTTTTACCTCTGGGAAAACCACACTCCAATTTTTAATATGCAATAATGCTTCTCTCTAGCCTGTAGGAGATGAAAATTATTAAGTAGCTTTATTTTTTGAAGATCTTACAGCAGCTTTGGGAAGAATTATTTCACTATGCATCAATTATTTTTAATTGAACTGAATGTATTTCAGATTGCATGAAATGCCTCTCATTTAAGTTTAACATTTAGAGTTTGTTAAGGAAATATCACAGTGAGAATTGGATACAACTTATTTCTGTGGCATATTCTGGGAAGAATAAAAAATGGTTGTTCCAGAAGAAAAATACTGTCACTGGTATTTTTCCCTCCATTGGGCCAAAACTCATTTTTATTCTGTTTCATAGCTCCCACACTATTCTCATCTAATCTTCCTGCAGTTTAAATAGGAAAAAGAAGTTGGGATTGCCTTTGGTGGGTCTCAGATCCTCTGGTGCTCATGGAAAGCGCCAGCAGCTGTTGCACAATTCCTCTCCTTGTGAGGCACCCAGAGCCTTCCCCCATGGGTGTGTGCAGGAGGGAACAGCCCAGCACAACTGCCTGTGGTTTATCAGACACAGCAGGTTTGTGCTTTTCCAGCTACAGGATGGCAGGGAAGCTCTGAGTAGGGCTGATCATGAAAAATCCAAATTCACTTACCAACCCTTGCTGAATTAAACAGAAGGTAAGTGCTAGTACAGAAGTCAAAATAAGTAGTTCTTAGTAACAAAAACTTGACAAACTTTAAATCACAATGTCTGTCCTTTACTGCTTTTGGAAATTTCTTTTTTGAATTTCTCCATTACCTGGAAATTCTGTGCAGAAAACACACCATCAGGACATAGAGACAAACACTCAGAACTTTGTGGAATCATAAACACTGGGTTCCTCATTAGGTTGAGTTGTAAAGTGTTCTTCATTTTACCTGTCCTCAATTCCATAATTATTTACATGGTTGTTTTGCATGTGAATCAATGCTTTTCTTCCTGGACTGTACAGCAAATTCCCTTCTGCATTTCCTTGGAGAATTTTTATTCTGCTTTCTCCTTTCTCAGATTTTATATGATATACTCCTGCCTTCCTTCTTCTCTTACAATGATGTTTAAAACATTTAAGTCCTTAAAGCCTCATTTTCTCTTTTTTCCCCTGACGTGCAGTGTGTTTGCTGTTGTGTCACACCTTTGTCTCTCTCACTCGTTACCTTTGGACTCCGTGCTCGTGACAACTAAACCTGCATGAATCATTATGGAGATATTTTTTACTCACATGTTTGCAATTGAAGCACTGGTTTAAGTGCCATGCTATTTTATTTTAGAGTTTTATAACACAAATCAGGCAATACTAAAAATAAATAATAAGCACAATTCAGTTCTTCACTTGGCTGTAGCTGAGCTTTATTTTGTAGCTGCTAATAAAGGCATATTATCATGTTCAGGGATTGCAATTATCACTGAAATGTGTATGTCCATTAACAACAACATTAGGCTGAGGGTATAATTACTGTCTAGAGCCAATATCTGTGAGAAGTTACATCTATGATGCTATTAAGCTATAAGCAATATTTGTAAACTAATATTTAAACATTTCAGAATTGATTCCATCACTTACTGACTTAAAATCTAATCCTACTTCCACTCCAAATTATTGATAATTTAAGTGTTTGGCAGATATATTATTGAGTTATTTGGATGTGAGTATAATTTGTGATGTGAGAGAGAATACTGTTCTAATAGCAAGTGCCCAGAACGAACTGAGCTAGTGGCAGGAGGAGAGAGAAGCTGTGGTGACAACAAAATGCTGATAAAATAGTGGTACAGTGTGGCACAAAATGAGATGCAAAATAAGATGCTGCCGACAGGATGAATTTTCCTCAGAGTTACATTTCAGACAGTTTAGTACTGCAAAGAAACCTGTTGCATGCTTAGAGGACAAGAAGGAAAAGACTTTCTTAATATCACAAGTGTGTTTTGAAGAGGAGTGAGGTTGAGTTTGTGCATGGGTTAGCTTTTGGAAAAATTCTAGTGTTTCTGCTAAAAAAACATGAAACTGCCTGTGAAATTAGGTGGATAATTCATTTGCAAAACTAGTCTACATCACCTGTCAGTATTTCCACACATGTGGAGTTGTTTGCATCGGTTATGAAGTGACCTTTTGATACATTTTGTTTTATATGCAAAGTATGCATAGTAGTAATTGACTTTTAAGGGCTTGTGTAAATTAATTTTCTGTTGTATTTCTTTGGCATGTGAGTGATAGCCACCCCTTTGGTTAATTTGGTTACCTGTCTCAGTAATTGTTAGTTAGGGAATGCTGTTTGGCTGTAAATGTTAAGAGAATCAGTTTTTCAGCATTTTACATCTTATTTTGAGTGCAAGTGCATTTCAGGTTTTTTCTAGGACAGAGGAACTATGACATTGCTTAGTGACTTTTTTCTGGTACAGATATACCTAATGGATACCTAATAGAATTCCTCTTTCTGCTTTACAACAGTTGGTTTGGATTCAGCTTTCACATGTATCTGCTTTGTGGCTTTCCAGCCTCTGCTCTGTCTTTGGTGGCTAGACTTGTTTGTTCTGACACTGTATATGTTTGCTGCCCACATCACTAAATATGACTTTGTGTTTATTAGATTGTTTGTGGGTTTTATGTTGATTATGTCTTTTATGTTGATTATGTTTTTTGTTTCAAAATTCACCTCAAGCAGATTCTCTTCTCTGAGCAACCTCTAACTGCTGGATCTTTTCACTTGTGCTGCATTTCCCAAACCAACTTAGCAAGAAGGACTAAGTTGCAAATAGGGCATCTTGGGGAAAAAAAAACAACCCCAGCAACCCAGGCTAACTTACGACTTACTTATCTAAAATACAGTGGTTTCATTGCTGTACATTGGCCTTGTATCCTCATTATTTAAGTAGCTTAATGAATTAATTTAACAAACCTTGCAGTAAGTAAATTAACCATCAGAGTTCAGAGCAGAGTGAATAATTCTTTAATATTAGACTACAGCCATTTTTATGATTCAAGTTAAACTTAATTATGAAATTGCTTATTGCATATTTGTGTAATTCAAAGAGAAAAAATATGCAAAGTAACATATCATAAGTACATCTGTCAAAAAAAGAATCCAGCAAAATACCAGATTAGAAAATTCTTGTTGATACTGGGTGAGTTATCCACCATTTTGTTTGGATCCTGGGATCGTGTTGTGCACTGTCCAGCACTGCTGACAGGGGGGTTGTGTGATTTTACCTGATCAGTTGTTAACCTCTCCTTTAAAATTACTTATGAATTGAATTTAGTTATCAGCAATTAGTGTATTACAAAAACAGTCCTCTGAATGACCTTCTAGATTTTCCTTTAGAACAGTATTGTCCATTTAGATTTATAAAGGGGATTATATATTTGTCTGGCAGTGTTCTTAAACAGGAATTGTTCCACAGCACTAACTTCAGTTCACTGAATTTTTTTTCCCTGATAAAATGCTTAACCCAAGTAGCAGTCTTCCCAGGTAGCTTTGTGCACTGATGATTTCTATTCTTACACGTGAAACAAAGGAGAAATTGAGTAGATAAAGAGCAGACTTCCACCCTTTGTGACCTCAAGGTCAGTTGGTTTTGACCTTACAAAAAAGTGAGTGTTAAACGAAGGATGGGAGCTGTCCATCACTTGGGGCATTTTGTTATAGTTGTAAGTTCTAGGTTAATTTGGAATTGCAAAGGACATCGTATTCCTCCTTTTACCTTTTTCTCTCATATCACTACTCTTGGGTTTTTAATTAAATAGGATTGGACAGTTTGCATTCCTATTATGGTCTACTAATTGGGTTTTTTTCATGCTTTTCAGAGTTATTTACAAGTATTTGTGTGGAAAGAGCAATGTTGGCCTGATCAAGTGTTCATGGAGCACCATGTCCAGAAACCTTTGTCTCTGTAGTGGTTTGGATTCACCAATTTTAATTTCCTCATTTTTTACTGTGAGATAGGATTGGGAGAAAAGTAAAAGCAGGCATAAACCTTTAAAGGGTATAAAGAAAGCTTTTATTAATAAGCCTAAAAAGAACAATAAGAATCAGAATAAAACCTTCAGACCACTTCTCCTTCCCTCTCCCATACACCCTTTTCTCCTTCTCACTGACAACACACAGAAACACTGAAGTCAGTTACCACTGTAAGAATAGTCTTTTTTTCAGTTCAACGAGGGCGAGGAAACCTCCCCTTGTCAGGCTATAGGGACTTTTCCACAAGAAAGAAAAAACAGTTCTCTTGTGGCTTCACTTCTCACAAATAGCAGCTGCCCGGGAATCTGCAATTGTGAAAATCCTCCCATCTCCATGGCCTTCCCAGAGCTCTGCTTCTGGGCCACGTCAGACTCATGGGGTATTACTTTTAAGGATGAGCTGTTCAAAGCAGAGGTTCTCTTCATCTATCTTTAAAATCATCTTCATCTCTGGAAACAGAGGTCTTCTTCTTCCCTAGNCTCTCTGTTCTTTTTCCTCACTCAAGGGAGGACTGAAAGTGTGTAAGTTCTGTCTGAGCAGTGGAAGAGCTCAGGTCTGACCCGGGGAACGCAGGGCTGTGGCCACGCTGGAGCTGTGCCAGGATCTCAGGAGGCTGAGGCCGCGCTGGGCAGGGAGGGCCGGGATAACAGGGCCGGGCCCGGAGCCGGCAGCGGCGCCGCTGGGCCGGCCGGGATCTCACCAGCCTCCCTGGGCTCAGCTGAGCCCCACAGCCCATGGCCACCCCTGCCCCTGCCAGGCCCTGCAGAGGAGCAGCCCCGGGCCTGCCGCCCCTGTCACCTGCGCCCAGGCCACAGGGGAAAAGAAAAATTTTTAGTCTTCACATGTGTGTTCACAAAGGCGCGTGTAACTTTTCATTGGTCTAACACTGTTCAATATTAAAAATCAGGCACTGATTGGTTCTTGTCAGGTCCAAAGGAAGCTGAGGAGGTCCTTAGAGGGGATTACTTACACTACGAATTCCTTTCCTTCCTTACCGAGAAATAAATTAGGGTTGCTGCAAAACCAGCACAGTCTCTTTTGTCAAGCTGTTGTCACCTGACCAGCAATGCATCACTTCCACTCCAGAAGAGACAGAGTCAGTGGAGTTGAGCTCCTAAGGACTCTTTCGTTCAGAGCAGCAGTCATGTCCAGTATATAGGATAAGAAACCTTTTGGGGTTTGAGATAGAAATGAGGCTTCAGCTACTTCCTTTGTTTTGCAGTTCCTTTGATCTGGAAACTTTCCAGATCCGTGAAGTAATAAGATTTCTCAATCAAAGTTTAATTTTTTTTTTTTTATTTGGACGACCCTTGCCTTCGCATGACTTACACAGACACTGTTTGAGAGTGTCAGATGGAGAAAACATCCACATCACTGTAAAATGCCTCATGATGAATAAAGGGAAATGACTCCTCTGAGGCAGGTGAGATGTCACACCTGCTTTCTTCCTTTTGCACCTGTCTGACAATAACTGCAGCAGGAAAGGTCTGCACAGAAATCTCTGCAGAAACTGCATGTTGCTCAGTCAAGGACAGAGCTTCCAGCAAGCACTCCTGTTTCCATTTGGGTGGCAGTTTGTGGCTCATCCGAACATTTTGATAACACTTGCACTGTGATCTTTTTCTTTCCTTTTCTACTAAATATTTGAACCATTTTCACTTTTCATCCCATTTTATTGTACCATTAGGAAAAGCAGTAAAGCATTTTAAAATGTCAAGTTTAACTGGGAAAATACTTTAAAAATAATAAAATACAGAGGCTGTTTTTGCTTATGTGTTTGGCTTCGGTGCTGCAAAGCCAAAGAGCACACAGATACGATGTTAGAGGGTACCAAATGGTGTTTTTTCTTCAGGAAAAGGAAAATGAACCCATTTCCTCTCTATTTTCTCCTTTTTTTTATGTTGCACAAGAAATTAGCATCTTTCTGAGAGCTCTTGTGGCAAACCAACCTACCTTGGGTCATTCTCCTCAGGGAATATTTGGTTTGTTACCTGCAGTTCTAGGAGCACTGGTAAAGGCCCAGGTAAGAGGTCAGTGGTGTTAGGAGATTTCCATCCAGATAAGGTGAGCCATGAGAGATGAGCAGCTTCCCTTTAGGAATCTGCAGTAGGGCTGGTACAGATATTTTGAAAAAGTCTGATTCTTCAGAAGCTTTCAAGCTGTTGACATTAGTTTATTTTTTCAAGGCCAAAGTGCTTAGCCTAGAAGGTCTTCAAGGTGTTAGAGACTTATTTTAACTGCACAGGCTTTGCAGCTACCTTCAGTTTATTCAGCCCCCTGCAGAAGTTATTTCTGAGTGTCATGGCACCATGGCTGAATTTAATGCAGTACCAGGACTGCTCTGTAAAGCTGCCAGTACCCTTGGAAGCTCAGGTGATCTCCTGAACTACTGGGATATTAAGGAAATTCATATTTTCCAAAGTAAATCTAATGATTAGTATTTATTAGTAATTGTGATGATGCTTTTAAAAATAGTTTTAGATGTACATGCTGTGAAATCCTTTATTTGTTTCCTTTACAAATAAACAAATCCATCAGTCCCATCTGTTGGGAAGCTGTGTGAGAGGCAGAGGGTCAGCAGAGGGAGCACAAGGAAATGAGCAGGACTGTGCTATGTGTGATGGACCGGGGTGGGAGTGCTTTTGCTGAACATGCAGTGAATAATCAAATACCTGTTTGTTTGTTATTGTATAAAGATTTAATCGCAGGAACATTTCCAGGCTGCCACTGTGAACACTCAGATGGTGAATGATAGAGAGTTATTTCTAGAGGTGCATAAACCTGTCAAGTGGGACTGATCTGCAGTGTGGGGAGGTGTTTCTGTCACCAACCCTAGATATGTTTTTTGCAGTTCAACTTTGTTTTAGTTTGCCTTTTGCTCTCCTGCTGTGCCAATAAGTGAATACTTGTGCAAATACATCTCTCCTGCTCACCTCTGGAGGGCCAGGGGGAGGGGAAGCAGGTGAGTGAAGGCTGCTTGCACTGCAGTTTCCACACACACGTTGGTGGCATTAAGCTTCCTGCTTGCCTTGACACTACTTTGACCCAAAACAAGGGAGAAGATATTTCTGAGAAATACGTTTCATTTTTAAGCATGCTTGACCTTAATAATTGTGACAAATTTTTAAAATATGTGCATTTGAGACAGCATTAATAATTCACATGTTTTTCATTAAGAAAAAGAGCAAATGTCTATAGGGCCATTAAATTCTTACTTGGCTAAGATCATCAAAATTTAGATGACTTAAAATGGTACCTTGTTGGGGTCATAATATGCCGCTTGAAAAAAAAATACCCTGTGATTTAGTTTTGATTCTGACAATACTCAAAAGGATTTGTTATGTCTTACAGACCTTTCTGCAAACTACTAATGGGATGAACACAATATATCACTTTTATAATAGTGAGCTATTAAAGGCAAACATAAAGCAGTCTGAAGCCCATAAGTGCTGCCAACAGCTCCTGCTTTAATGAATTCCCTTTTAGATGTCCATTAAATGCTCATGGCAAATGTACTCATAATGGAAATGGCAAATCTAAATGGGTAGATATGAATAATCCATGGAGTTTAAATTCTGTTTATGATCATCTTCACATTTAGTTTTCAAGACAACGCAGTTTAGTTTTCATTACAGTTTGGAATAAAGAGGACAGGGAGTAATTGATTGCTTCAAGCAGATTAAAATCAATGGGTTGCTTTTCAAAGAACCCGTTCAATGCAGTAATTTCAACTTTAAACATTGATTTAGGGAACTCAACACAAAATGTTTTGTGCCGTGTGAACTTTTATGTGGAAAGACTAAAACTAATTTTATTTCTATATATCTGTATATAGAAATATATAGAGGTTGTTATCAGTATGTGCATGAGTAAACAGTGATCTATAGTAAGTTATTTTGGTATTATTGCACTCATGTAATGAATCAATGAGATTCCCGTCATCACTGGGATACTGTTTGTAAACCATTAGCACACAGAAATTACAGCCCATCATACATCATTACTGTGATTGAGGCTTTATTACCATATTCTCAAATTGCTTACTTGCTATAAAACTAAATAGACACCAGACAACTATAGGTAGACGATAGACTGTGCATTATTGGGCTGAAGTAATGAAGGATTATTGTAGCATAATGGGGGCACAACTTACGAGGAAAATAAACTTGGCAGCAAAGGAAAGCTTGAGTGTTTTTAATGTTTGTTGTTACTGCTTTAAAGGTCAAATATATTTGTTATGATGGAGTTACTGTTTCCTTATTTCATGAATCATACACTTTTTGTGTTCCACATAGGCCTTGTTTTATATTTAAGCATTTAAAACACAGGAACTGCCCTGCACCTTCGGCTCCTGAGGTGGATTTACAGCTCTGGGGGGGTGTGGTTGTTGAGGTGCTGGGATGGGGGAGAGCATGGCCATAGCTCTGCACACATTGGTTTTGTGCTAGACAGAGGCAGGGAAGGAAAACTGCATCAACAGACATCAGCTGTTAAATGTTATATAAGTTCTCCAAACACACAGAGGCAAAGTATACATTAGGAATTTTGGGAGCTATAGTGAAAAGATTTATGATACCTTAATTTTGAACGATGAGAGGACTCACTGAATTTCGACTTGGGGAATTTAGCAATCTCTTGTGACAGAATCAGGGGCTTTACTGTACAACATCAGTATGTACAGGATATATTCAAGGTGTTACTTTCTCCAGCTGCAGAAAAAAATGTATTTTCGAAAATTAAACTTAGGGCTTCTGACCATGAGACTTTCAGAGAGGGAAGCATCTCTGCATACTCCTGTGATATTTCAGAGATGAGTTCTGAAAAAGACATAATGGTCTGTTATTATGGCAAAGAGGTGTCACTATCCTTCATCCTTTTTACTTGCCTCCTCAGAAGGATCCAAACCTTCACATCCTTTTAAATTTGTGCTGTCTGTGCCGTCTTTCATCAATACTTGATTCTTCTCCTCAAGGGTTTTTAGAATATTACAGCAAAATGGGGTAACTTCCGTATTTTAGTAAGGTAGGAACATTGTTGTTTCTGCCAGTTATGTTGAGCTGAATTTTTGCCTGAGCAAGGTTGTAAACCTTTGGGTGCTGAGGTGTTGGGAGAGCAGACTCCTTAGGGCTTGGCTGTCTGCAGGCAGAGATTGCTGTAAAAGGTAACAGACAGTGTTAAAACTTCTATAAGATGTTAAAATATTTCTGTAAGTTGACGTACTGCGATGTACCTGACAATTCCAGTTTTAACAATAGTGATATTCCATATTTTTTTTGCATGAAAGCTTCTGGAGTTCTTAATGGGGACTAATGAAACCATCAGGGTAGAGTACTCAAGTACTGAGAGGCAGTGAGCAACGTGATGTGTATTCACTTTTGCCAGGGGTTTTGGAAACACATGCTTTTTAATAAAGTACATTTGACCTTTCTTTGGTTTCCATTTAGCATGAATTCACATTTCATTTCAGTTCTGAAAGTAGAGGCAATGTCTGTAAACCACAACACATCATTATGCACCAGTCAAATAGGAGGTAAGGACAGGGGAGGAAACGATTGTTTTGTTGTGTTTTATAGCTGTTTGACAATACACATGTATTTTTAACTAGGATATATACAATAAGAGCATTCCAGGATGAGAAATGGTCAAAATATATTGCTGATATGCAATCTAGACACAAATGCTGCTTTTCACGAGTAGAATGTGTCAGACCTGGAAAACTCCCAGAGCTTTTGTCTGAGATTGCTGTGAGTGCCTCTGTGGTGGGCTCACAGCTCAGCAGCGAGTCCTGCTGCAGCTGGGAACCTTCCTGCAGCTCCCCTCGTTAGAGAGGGAACTTCCTTGGCTCAAGGAAAAACCGTTTGAAGTCATGAGGATGCTGTGATGTACCGACAGAAGATTATATGATCCAGTTATCTCCGTAATGCGTGTTGCTTTGGAGAGAGCTTCCCCTTTGTCCTTTCGTCAGGAATTGGTTTGTTCAGTGCTCAGTGAAACAGTTCTGATTTCTTCAAAGAGAGATGTCTGTCAGGGAGTCTGAGTGTTCTGGAGTAATCATAGTTAGGCAATGTTCTTTTCTTAAGACAGCTATAATTATAAACATTTCACCAGCTGGGTTTTTAATAGACATAATTATCACAGCAAATCTATTCAGCTGCTAGGTTTGAAGAATATATTTCTATTAACTTTTAGGAAGATCTTTCATATAGTTGCAGAAAGTGTCTCTAACTTTATGATGTGTTGATACCATTTTTACATAATAATGCCTTATGTATTCTAGAGTGCTGCATGAAGCCACTCATTTTTATTTGTGTTAAATCTCTTTATGCATATTTGGTAATACTTATATAGATGTGTTCTCATTTAATCAGTAGAAATCAGATAATTTGCTCATTTCTCAGAAATTGTGAGGTATGTGTGATTGCTCTTTCTAATAATATAAATTATTTTCGTTTAAAATATTTTAAAAAACATTTAATTTGGAAGTACCACTCAGGTTTTGACTATTAGATCTAACATGACTGCATTTGGTTTGCTCATCAAAAGTGGAGAACATTTAATATTTATTCATAACAAAAGTATTAGAGAAGCTGTCAATAAATTTTCTGTCATAATTGAATCATAGGATATCTAAATTGTTGATAATATGATCTGCTCGTTAAACAAAAGTGTCTGGAGAAAATGATGGATTAATTGACTGATGGCTAAGGTTTCTCTCAAATATAATGGTTTACCCAGTTTGATTTGATTTGTGTAAAATAACTTTCTCTAATAAACAATTTGCTCAGAGGCAATAGAAGAAATGAATGGTTATCAAACCAAACTTAATTAGTCTCTCCTAGATTGATATTACTTGGGGAGTCTTCGTTTTAATTGTGGAGAGCTGGATACAAAGAGTTTGGTTCATTATATTTTTCCTGTATAAACACTATTGTGTAACTACCTATGGAATATAACATGTAAATTCATTTTAATAAGTGCTTGTAAAGTGGATTAGCTAATTATGCCAGGCTAAAAATGATTCCTTTAATTATTTTACATATTTAACTAGTACTCCAATTTTATTACTGTTAGTCTGTAAACATAATTTGTATTAGCTCTGCCAAACTAATTAGAATATATAACTTAAACAGTTTTAACAGTTTTATAATGCTCATAAATCACTCTTATCTTAAAAATACATTTCTATTATCAAAATATTCAAATGATGAAGAAATTTTTGACAGAAAGATTTTTATATGTGAGGAATAATACCTTTTTCTCAAAAATATGGTCTCAGAAAAGTTCATAGGGTTCAAGACTCTGGAATATTTGAAGGAAATATACGAAGGAGAAAACCATTCTTTCCCTCAGAGATAGAGTCAAACTAAACATAAATCATTGAGTAACATAACTTTTTGGGATTCCAGACCCTTAGGCTGTCCATGGATAACATAAACCACAAATACAGTTGCATTTCACTCTTTCAAAGATTAAGTACATACTTACTTGTGTTAGTAGGTGAGAATCTGCCCGTTCAGACTACGAAGACTTGCTCTTAAAGGCTTCCAGTTAATTTAAGGTAAATAATTTTCTCTTTTCTTTTAAAAAAAAAAAAGAATTTTCAAAACATCTGTAGAAGCTTTACAAGATTTTAATATAAAATGTACATGAGAGGGCTGTTGTTTGAAGTTGAGTAAGTCTGGAAAGCAAGACATTAGTGAAGAGTAATTTGGATGTTCTTAATTATATTCATTCATGATTAATCTTGGGTTTATAAACCCAGAAACTAATCTGGTTTATTGTTTCTTCTCACACATGAAGTTTTCATTTTGACAATTTGTTACTTTAGTTTTTCTTAGTGTAGGAAACTACAGATAACTGAAAATGCAGGGAGGAAATAAGGAATATATTTCAGTTTTGTCTGTACAGTCACTGAATGTCAGTGTGATCAGACTTAGGGACGTGGAGCCTTCTGAATTGGTGGTGTGAGGCTGGCCTGGCACACCTGGGAGAGTGACAGGAGCCTGCTGCAGACTGGCACGTTGGGCACATCTTTGGAGCAGACACAGCACTGAGCAGAACCTCTGGTAGTTTCAATGAACGTGTCCTCAGGAGTTCTGTCTGAGACGTGGGTGCTTTGGTTTCATCATCTCCCCTCTGTCAGGCCAGCAGAGCTCTGGGTCTGCACAGGTGTCCTGCAGTCCTCACTAGGATGGCCTGGGAGTCTCACCCGCATTTGTGAAGCAAGACAGCAAGAACATGCTTTGGAGTATGGTAGGTTGGTGAAAATAAAATTACACAGTAAAGTCAAGCAAGTCCCTGGACACTATTTGCATCTCTGTCAGTTAAATCTCATTCAAGCCACTAAGAGTCTCACAACTACCTTGAGGTCTCTCCTGCTATGGCAGCAGAGAGGCCACATTGCCACCAAACCAAATCTAGATGTCAGGTTCTGCTGAACACACTGAGAGCACGAGAGCAGCTCTGTGCAGACAAATGTTCCTGCCTGGGGTGCAGGGAGGGCATCATGAATGTCAATATTAAACACTCATCGATTTACAGACAGAATCCAATGATGCTGAGGTGGGATCATAACCAGTCTCCTGACTAATTGTGGCAAGGACATCACGGAAAAGAGTTTAGCAAGATTGTGTGGCAGTTTTAACTAAATATGTTATTTTAAAGATTCTTAGCAATAATTTATTTTCTTTGGTAAAGTATAATATTTTCCTGTACAACTCATTATTTCATTAGGCAATTTTACTCATTCTGAAGTACACAAAAAAACCCAAAACCTTTGTATACAAATTTTTGCCTTAAAGGCAGGAAATAAGGATTCTTTGACTTTTTGCAAACATTAGTTAGTGATTTTTAATATAGAAGGAAACAAGTACAGGGCACAGAAAAAAAAATTTAGTTGGATCAGAAATGCAAGGTTTGTCCTAAAGCATTCACATGTTGGTATCTGAATTGGAGATAAACAATATACAGATGGATATTGAAATGAATATATACAATTTGGACATAAACTGTATACAAATGAACATAGGAAGTGATTTTGAAATATTTAAATTCTTAAGATAAAGCATAAAAATGTGTTAAAATTATATTAAACATTTATAATGTTTAATCTTAAAGCAAAGGTAAGCACAGTTTTCAGATCAAGTTTTGAAGTTGTAATACTGCAGAGATGTATGTAATGTGCTTCACTGAGGTTATGTTATTCTGAAGTGACGTGTTTCATTTCACTGACTGACACACTGACACTGATTCATGCTAATCTTTGTAATCTCTGTGAGTATCCAAACACGCTGCATTGTTAGATAGCCATGTACCAAATTTTATGTTGGTGTTGCATTATCATTCCACTGCAATGTATAGCAAAAGTAGTGATGATTATTTAATATTTTTATTCTGATAGTTTCAGCTACAGAGTTTCTACACACACTTTGAAGGAGTTGTGTTGCTCATTGTGCTTCCCAAGGAGTATGTTATGTGAACAGTAAATTTCTCATTCAATGTTTCATGGAACCAGTGCAGAGGGGTTCTCTGCATCCTCTGTTCTCTCTGTTACAGCACTGCTGGCCCGTGAGCCTGGCTGACAGTTTGTCCTTGACATCCTGTCTGCTTGACAAACCAAACAACTTGTTTTTGTATTTTAGTCAAGGTCCTTCCTGGACCCTTCTCAAGATTCCCATCAAAAACCCACAAAAACCCACAACCAATAAAACCCAACCAAACAAAAAACAAACAAACAAACAAACAACCCCCCCAAAAACCCCCCAAACCACCCCCCAACATTTGCCTATAACAAACAGCTGCTAATTCCTTTGTAGTAATTTTGATTTGAAAACTAACCAGATAGTTATTAATTAGAAGAGTAACAACTTTGGTTTTACTGCATTTTGAGATTTTTTTATAATCTGTGGTGGAAACTGACTGCATTTTGTTGATATTCCTATAATATATAAATTCCTATCTTGATATTAAAGCCTATTACAGAATCACCATCCTGGTTCCTGCCATGCCTCCTGGTGTCTCCCAGTGCAGTAACTTTGACCTTTCTGTACACACGGCACAGCTCTGATAGAAGCTGGCCTTAAACTGGCCAGTCAGAACCCAGGCAGTGTAAAGAGATGCTTTCCTCACCCTAGCACCTGTGAAATCTCTCATTTATGTTCATGTATTCTAAACTAGAGCAATCTTTTTTAGGTCAGTTGGCAAGGAGGGCCAAAACTTTAAAGGAATAGATTCCTTTGGTTACACCAAAATGATGTTTGCACTTGGCTGTCTTGGTACTTTATTTGAGATCTACCTTTGTGGTTTATTCTATAGTTACTCTGCAGGCTTCTGAACCCCATAGGTTTAGTTCTACACTTGATGGTTTCATGCTTTCCCTCAGGATATGAGTAACTGTTTAAAAGGTTGAAGAAAGTAGTTAGTTTTAGGATTGTACTTGATAAGTTTATGAATGAACTAATATGTATGGTCTGGTTGTCTGGAACAGCAGTAGTCTGGATAAAAAGCCCTGGGAAGCCTCTTTCATGGCTGTGTTCTGCATTCCTCTGTTCATGTATGTATATATTCTGTTTAAAATGCTGCACAGATAATTAGCAATAAGTTTGAGCTTGATTTAGAGGGTCATTAAGATGTCTTTTTGTTACCTGCATACTGGCTTTGTATTCAGCAGCAGCTGTAAAAAATAATCCTCTCTTCCTGGATGAAGTTCAGAATGGAATAAAAACAATCCTTGTAATACTTCAGTCATATAGTAAATGGCATTTGGGGGTAAATAGAGGAGGTAACTGTGAGCTTTAATGGAAAAAGGATTTTTAAAAGGATTGTCTCAAACATAGTACAATAACTCTTGAGATAAGGAAGGAGGTTAAAGATGCAAAAGTGAAAGAATGTGCTCTTACCTGTTGCCAAGTGTTTTTTCATGTATGCATTACAGCTCTTTTTTGTAATGGTCAGTATTGCCCTTATTGTGTTCTGTTTACATGTCTGACTTCTTGTTTGGATTTTACTTGGTGATTTGGTATTAATTTTTAATGTGAAAGCACTTAGCATTAGGAGTTTGACATTTTGTCTGACTTTAATCACCAAGAGGATCATGAGAAGTTTATTCAGTGGGAAGAGAATTGTTACAGCTCCGAGAGAAATGATGGGAAATAAGTAAACAGCCTTTTAAATCTTCACCAGAAATCAATAGAGTTTAAAGATGATGGACGTTGGTGTTTTTTGCTGCTTAAGGACTTCAACCTTTTACGGGAAAATATCTTCTCGGAGTGTCAGCATTTTTTTGCCCAGCACCATGAATCACCGCTGCAAATAGAACACTCTGCATAGACCACTTCATCATTGTTACACAGATGATGTTATAGATCTCTCTCTGATACTTCAGATGTTTATATTTTTACACATAGAGATGTGGTGCAGCTTCATAACATTGCTAATTAATGGATGGTCAGTAAGGTAATTATATGTTTTTGATAGTAGTTAAACTGATGAACTCCTGGTTTTATTCCATAATTGTAAAGCCTGCTATTTAGAACTTTTCCAGTTTTATCTCCTTCCCTGTGTCTATAGAAATACCTTCATTTAAGTGAGAGTTCTCAACTTTTAGTAACCGGGAGTAAGAGCTCCCCTAAAGTCTTTGTGTCAGCAGGCCTTCAGAGCCAGGCAGATTTTGAGCAGTAGCATAGCAAATTTTGTACTTTGGCTTTTCATGAATGATTTATTAGATGTTAGGCAGTACAGTAGTTAGCAATATATCCAGAAGCAGCACTATTCAGACCCAAGTATTTGTACATTTGCATCATCATAAATCATTTGTTGTGCTATTTGAGGTTTTATTATACAGTATTGGATTCCATTTTAAAACAGCTAAGTATACAGTAAATTATATTCAAATATAGTAAAGTTGCTGTTAAATAGTAATTGAGAACTTGACTTTCAAGCTTTCAGTTAATTTGTTTGCATCCTTATGCAGCCATTTACCCTGAATAAAGTGAAGGGGATTTAATTTTGATTTGTAGACAACCTTTTGTATTGAAAATAACTGTAGTGACTGTAGTTTTATGCTAATATCTAAGCATGCCACATATACTCTAAGGCAAAATTGTCCCTTAAGACCTCGTGATATGAAGTGATCTTTGATTTAAGGCTGCAGTACTTTGGCTACAACTGTGTTCAATGATTATTAAACTGGAGTTACTACGTAGCAGCTGATGGAATTTTTTCCGTAGTTTATCTCAATTGATTACCCATATTGAGTACAGAGTGGTAGAAAACACTTGAAGCTGTTCCTCGTGTTCTAGCGCAGCAGCCAGGCCCTGCACTGCGCTGGGCTCGGAGCTCCCCCGGGGCTGCGGGGATGCAGCGGGCTGGGGCCGGGTGGAGCTGTGGGGGGCTGTAAGGCCTTCCTTCTACTGATCTTTGGGGTGAAACCACTGAACTACTCGTTTATATTATAATGCTTCTTTTATCTCCCCTTGCCTTGTAAGGGTTTGTTATAGTAATTTTCAGATGTCTTTAGAATTCCCATCTCTTGTGCTTGTGTGTCATTAACGAGACCGCTGCATGTTTCAATTCAGTGTTGCAGGAGAGGGGACTGAAAATGGAACCAAGCATTGATCCTTCCTACATGGTAATTTTATTGGATATTAATCGGTTACTTCTTTTGGATTGACACAAAATTATTGATCTCTGGATTAAGTAGAATAGAAAATGTGAAGCAAAAGGCAGCAGAAAGAACATGCAGAGCAATTTGTTCTCTGAGCAAGCAGGGCCCTAGCTCTGACACTGCCACCTGCAGTGACAGGGTGGGTGTCATTGGTGAGTGTCAGTGCCACCTGCAGTGACAGGTGGGTGTCCTTGGTGAGTGTCAGTGTCACCTGCAGTGACAGGGTGGGTGTCAGGGTGAGTGTCAGTGCCATGTGTGCTGCTGAAAGTCCCTCCTGCACCAGGGCACTGCTGGGATCACACTGAACATCTTCATCCAGCAGGCAGGCACAGCAGCCTTGTGTTCCCATGGGCTGTGGCCTGGCCATAATTAACCTTGTGAACCTGGATTTGTAACAGAATGTAAAAGCAGCTCAGGTTATCAATTACCATCACACTCCATTGATGGCTGCCAAGGAGAGCTTCTTAGGAAGAAAAAGACATTATGATTTCCTCATTTCTTCAGAAAGTAGCAAAAGATGTTACCATTCATTAAATCATAAATCTAAATAATAGCTAGTCCATAGATTTAATACACCTTATTTTGATGCATTGCTCACAGATCATGGACCAGTACCTTGTCTATCATTATCAAGACTCATGAGTAATTTTGTCATAAAACTGAAGTAGGAAATGTTTTTTAAAAAGAAATTACTGCTTTTTAAAATGAGGGAATTTTATCAGTGTTTTGAGTTTTTAATGTAAACATTTTAATTTATGTTGCAAATGCTTAACCCTTCAGTCTGTGGAGAACTAGTTTTACATAATTCAGGGACTTCAGTGTCCATATATTTGTAGTAACTTTTAAGCATAATCATGAATTAAAAGCAGTATTTGAGATTATGTTCTGTTGAGTCTATCAACTGTTCTCAACTAAACTGAATTTATATCTTTTTAATTCTAGTCAATGAAGATTGTCACTGTTATATGCAAAGCAAATTATAATCTAGTTAGATTTAATTTTTTTATTGGTACAAGGTACTGTATGAATATGCAGAGTATTTTTAAACAAAGTTGTTACATTTGTTTTTCCTGTAGTGTCATAATGACTTCATTCATCATAAAAATGAATGAGGTTATCAGTCAAAGACTGACTGCTTTTTCTTAGTTTGATTGCTGCGTTAACCTGTGTTTTACAAATCTGAAAGGATTTCCCTTTAAGAATAGTTTTTCATTATTATTCTATAAATACAGACAGTAATTTATCTGTCCACCCCTGCAATATCTTATGATGGAGGAAAAAAATCCTATTACATGTCCATAATATATAGAAGATCTTTAGTATGCACTTCAATCATTCTTATTCTTTTTTTTCTCTTGTTAGTATTGAAAATTTGATTTTCAAACCTACTTAAACAAATAAACACAGAATTACTAGAATATGTCATCTTTGAAAGGCAATAAATGTTATTTTCTTGAGAAGACTTGTAACATACTTTTGGTCTTTGGCACGTTATTGTCTTTACTTGCCAGCAGTACCCCCAGTCCATGCATGAGCAATCTTTTCTCAAAAGTCCCTTAATCCTTTTCCTTACTTCATTTTCGGTAAGTATGGATTTGTTAACTGCTTGCAAGATATTTCAGTCATTTTTAATTAAGGCTGTCCATCAGCAACCAAGGAAAGGGCCTTTACGAGACCAATTGTCCTGACAAGAAAGAAGCCTGATAAAACTAGGTTGATTTTTTTTTGCCAGCCCACAATTTAAACACAGCCTTATTTAAAAAAAACAAACAACAAAACATGGACCTCATGTAAGAGTAGCCCATCCATAATACATGAATTCAAAATGTTGCATTTCTATCTGTATCCTTACTTGTTAGATTTGGGAAAACAAATTGTATTTAATTATCTTTAAAGAAATTGCTGATTCCTATGTAGAACAGGAAAAACACCTGAAGTATAAAATTCAAGTAACATAAATTTTTTGCCTCAAAAAAACCCCGAAACAGCAAAAAACCCAGAAAATTATTTAACTGTGCTTTCATTCAGGGTTTAATGTTGTCTGGGGTTCCCTGCCCACTCTGAGTGGTTTCTCCGGACTGCAGCTCTGGCTCTGTTGTTCAGAAGGGCAGCGTGGTCTGCACAAGGTGTGACAGGACTTTGTGTGCAAACAAAGGGATGTGCTGAGGTCTGAGGGAATCAGTATTTGTTGGTTTGGATTTTATGTGTCTGGCTGGAATTCTAGAGGGCTGTATGCAGGCACTGACAGAGGATTGCCATCCCCAATTGCAAGGGCAACAAAAGGCACCCAAATTCAATTCTGAATCTTTGAAACCAATTCAAAAATATTTTATTACCTGTTGAATTTCTTTGTCTGCCATCCCTTTCTGTCTTCTTCTGCTGACCAAATGACTTTGGAATATATTTGCTAAAGGATTCTGAAGAGCTGCTTGAATAACAGTATTAGATGCAGTTAATTATCCCTCTCAAATGCATTTGCATGTAGGTGATACCTGAACTATACAAACAAAACCCTTCCAGTTTCTTTTTTAGCTTGTGCAGACACTAGCTGAATCTTGGCTAATGGGATTCTTTAATGTGAGTTTGGGATTTTTTCCCTCTCAAATCTTAATTAGGAAAGGGAAAGTATAATTGTATAAAATGCAAACTAGGCTTCCGTATCTGAGCAGTATTTTCTGTATTGTGCTTCTGCAACAATGTTTAAGATAGATGAATGGAAAAGGATATTGGCCTAAGGAAAATCGGATTCCTTAATAATAGGATCTCTTCTCTTGCATTTGGAATCTAAAATGTTCTTTAATTCTCAGGTTTATCATTTCACACTCTTAAAGTTCATTTCTTCCTTCAATCTGAGGGTGATTTATGGTTGCTCTGTTACAGATGAAGTAGTTTCATCTTTCAACCTCACTGCATTTTCTCTAGCATTTCTATCACTTAAGACCTTGATTCTCAAAACAAAGGTAGAGAAGATGAATGTTGTATGGAAGAACTCTCAGCTGGACCCAGCCACAGGTATCTGAAACTTTGCAGTTTCTCAAAGTTTAATGAGTGTTTACTGTGCTCAGCAGAACAATCTGAAAGGTCAAATGAAAACCAAAGGTATTATTCCACTGAGCTTCATCACTGTGCCACTACTGGTATTACAGTAGTGGAGCAGCAATGTTTTATAATCAACGAGGGTGCTCTGCTCTCCTCAGGGGTTGGCACACACGGGGTTGGACACAGGCAGACCTGGCACACCTGTCTGCCTGGCTGGGCTGTTCTTGCATGGCTTTTTTGAGTCTGTGCGTTCCTTTAAAGAATCCAAGACACAAACATGTTCAGATGAACTGACTGTAGCAGTAGTAGGTGGCTGTGTAAGCAGCAGGCAGTGCCCTGGGTTCAGTTTGGTGCGGGCAGAGAGGGTCTTGGCTGTGCCAGGAGCCCTCCCAGCCGGTTCTGTGGGAGCAGATCCGGAGCACGGGGGGTGCTGGAGGCGCCGCTGGGCGCTGGGCGCTGGCTGCTTTAGGGTGCAGCCCGCCTGGGGGGCTCTCCCCCTGCTCCGGGCGGGCCGAAAGCAGCTCTCTGCCGGTGTTGGACGAGCTTTCCTCGCTGCCTGCTCTCATTGTGCCGAGAGCCGAGCCCAGGAAAGCTGGGATAATGAGCGGAGCGGTGCGGAGAGCTGATTGATGATCCCGGTTCTGACAGCTCCAGTGCCGACGTTCCCTGGGTATCCGATCGGCATTAGCATGCTGACAGCTCAGCATTTAGGACATTATGGTAATTTATCCTGCATACGCTGTCACCTGCACTGTCAGAGTTTCTTTTTAATGATGGTATAACTATTTTGTTTGTTTGTACTGCATTCTTTTCATTTGGCTAATGTCTCCTCATTAGATTGCACCTAGTAAATGAGAGTAATTAAGTGTTTCCTATAGCTCAGATGCAATGATTAAGTTGCAGAGTTGGTGCTGATTATGTTTTGTCATTTATCTCTATTAATCTGAGAATAATCCAGATGATAAACACATGTAATTTTTTAGCTAATGTTCAATGGATGAAATTTATTGCTTCTCAATGGAGCTAAACAATAAGTGTGTATTTATATATGAATAGTAAGCTATTGTACTTGTATTTCTGTTAAATAAACATAAAATTATCCATGCAACTAAGGAAAAAAAGTGGAAAATCTACTGAATGTAGAGATTCTCACTTTATAAACATGCATTTATGCATGGAAAACTACAACTCACAATTCACAATTCAGTGACTCTCTTTAGTCTACTTTCCCGAATATCTACAGACATTCCTGTGGTGATATTTCTGAGGATTTTTTTCCTGCGGTTATTATCTATATTTGTTACTATTAATTCTAGAATACAAATTGCATCTCTAGTACTGAAATGTAATTCGTATATATACTTCTAAATTAGTCAGTTTAGAAACAACAACAACAAAAAAAAACACACACCAAATTAAGCACCTCACAGCAATTTGTAAATCTTTATCTAACTTTCATTCTGTAGATAGACATTGAAAAAGAGCTTGAGCTGTTTCTTCAACACCAAGTAGAAATAATTAATTTTGATAAAAATAGTAATGGTAACACTAGGAGCACCCTGAGTTGTTTGATGATGTTCTTTTGTTTTCCTGGCTCTATGACCTTCCTAGCACATCACACTGTGATGTGCTATTTCTAAATATATTTACTATTTCTAAATATAAAATTTGCTATTTATAAATATATACCTTGAGAAAGTCAGACATCATAGCCCCATGATTGTGTGGGGCTTATACCTCAAAATTCTGATTGGCTTCAACGGTAGCAGCTTTTGTGCGTCCCCACTTAATAAACTGCTTTAACGTGGCAGAGAGCTGTTGAGGGACAGACCCTGGGCTGGTTTGGGGTTTCTGTTCAATGTGTATAAATAAAAGCTGGACAATGTTTCAGGTCTTGCTGGCCAGCAGGAGAAGGCTGTCTCTGTGTGTCTGTGTGTCCCTGTGGTGTCAGAGGTGATGCTGTGCGAGTGTCCCTGGGTGTCCTGCGGCCGCTCCGGTCACTGGGGGGCTGGATTTGAGTGAGATTCCAAACACACCTTGCTTTGGAATAGTTCCTCTGCTTTTGTTTCTTCCTGGATATGTTTCCCTGAACAGCTCCTGGGCCTCTGTGGGGAGTATCTCCCTGGAAGGTGCTGTGCAGAGTTTCATTGTGGTTCCTTGAGCTCGGAGCACCCTGAAAGCCCTGGGCTGGCTGGGTCCCCTTGGGGTGCTCAGCCCGTGGCCAGCCCCCCCATCCCAGCCACCTCTGCTGCTGAGGAGGTGAATCCTGGAGCTGGCCTTGGTCCAGAGGGACTCTCTGCCATGCTGTGAAGAATGCTCAATAAAATCAATGAAATTTGTCCCTATTTCAGGTGCTCCCACCCTTAGCATTTGAAAAGGGGGACAGTGGGTTTGAGCTAAGGGGAGCAGTGGGCCCAGGGAGAGTTGGACACAGAAAGCTGCTGTGAGATTGAGCATGGTGTGGCAAAGACAGCTGAAACTGGGCAGGAGAGCTTGGGGCTGATGGGCATGGCCCAGCCATAGCCCACAAATTTAAGGGATTTTCACTTCATGTACATTTGTTAGGCTGGCTGAGATTTTTTCCGATATGTCTTCTAGATGAGTACGCAATTATTTAAGGTTCAATTTTCATTTTTTAATGCATAAAATCACATTATTGATACAACTCGGTAGACTTCTAGCTTGAAATATATGTTAATCAGATCAAATTGTTGCTCATTAGAATTTATTTGCTTCCTGAGAACATCAGTTTTAGGGCATCAGCATTCTTTCTGGAAAAGCAAATACTCCGTTCTGTTTATGTGGGTCAGTCCTGGAGTAGCTGCTTAATATCCCATGTCTGGAATTCAGTTGTCTTTTCTCTTGGGTGGGTCAGGAAGGCAGTTGAAGCAAGCAGTGATGGCTGCTGGGCTTTCATTTCTTTGTGACTGGTAAATGAAACACATGCAGCCTCACCAAACTACATGACTAATGACAACCTCCAGTGGCTCCTGCAATCAAAGATTAATTTGCTTTATCAAGTTTAAAGAATAGTAGGTGATAAATCATGTCAAAAAGAAATAATCAGTGGCAGGCTGATGTTCTTTTGCACAGTGGAGGACAGGTGCAATAGAGGATTCATCTGCCATAGACTGTTAATTTTGTTCTCATGCGGATGTGTTAATTTTAATTTAGTTGATTTTTAAGTCAAATGGGATGCATCGTCAACTAATATTTTTACCTAAAATAGTAATAGTATTGCTTTTTAGCTCAAAAATTAAACATGTTTAGAGTCTATCACTTGGCATCAAAATATTCTCCATTTAATTCTTTAATAATTTATAGATATATTTCTCTCCCATTGGGTTTGCTGTCTTGGAGCACAGCTTAATGTGGACAGGAATAAAAATATGCTGTACGTATCTGGTGCATACATAATATATTTCTTTTCCCTGCAGTTGATTCTTGTTTAGCCAGATCTGCTCTGCTGTTCTCTTTGCAGGAGAAGGTTGATGTTAGTCCTGGAGTTGCCTGGTGCTGCGGTCGCTCTGGCCGCTGGCAGCTGAGGTGTGACCCTGCGGGACTTGCTGCCAGCTCCTCCCAGCCGCTGGGGCGCAGCGCGGAGGGACCCGCGTGGAGCGGGAGGGGATCGGTTCCTGCTTCTCACTTAGTGAAGCCATTCTGAGACTGCAGCTCTGTCATTTCTGCACTTACTGAATATAGTCATCCCCCTAAAATCTACAGTTAAAAACCCCCACTGTGGTATGACATGGCATGGCATGGCACTGACAGACCTCCATTTACTGTGAATCCTGGTGTACGCAGAGCAAGGGCTGCAGATGTTTGTTTTTCAAGGAAAATCCCGGCCTAACTTAGCTCTCCCGCTGCACAGTCGATTGTTGAGCATTTTCAGTCTTTATTTCAGTTAAACCATAGCCCAATAAGATATTTGGGCGCAATGTTTTCTGTTTGTAAGAGAATTTTAGTAAAGGAATAATGCAGATTCCGTAAACTTCAGTCCTGCCTGCGATATGTGTGACTTCCTGCCAATCTGTGAGCCCTCTAGTGGCATTCCGAGCGCTAAAGTGTGGCTGGCGGGGTGCAGGATGCCTTCGGGGAGCCGGGCATCCACACGGGGCGGCTCATTTACACGGTGATGACTCTAGGAATAGATTTGGAAATGAGGTAAGAAGAGTCTATATTTGTCTACTCTGGGCCAAAAAAAGAAAAATATCCCCCTCTCAATTTAAATCTAAAATTCTGTAGCTAAATTAAGACATTTAATCCATTTCTTCAGGAGTCTTTTGGAATACAACTCATCATAGCAGCACTTTCACCCCGGAAAAATATCCGTAGCTATCTTCAAGTTGAAAACAGATAAGTGAAGATGAGCAATAAATAATAGTATGGAAAGTCTTCTTGTTTGAACATATTTTGCCAAAAGCACTGAATATGAAGTTGGGTGAGAGAAAGGAGAAACATTTTCTGACTGACATACTTTATGATGACTTACATACTTGACTTCTATGACTTTATGATGAATTGGAACACCTCACAGCCACTATCGCTTTTTTTCACACGTGTTCTGAAGCTGTCACACCCCTGTTTCTCTCACACAACAAAGTCACAAGCTAATTCATTGTTAATTGTTGAATGCTCCTTTTTATAGTATCCAGAGATGCCCCAGGAGCCACACGGCTTCCTTAGCTTCAAAAAATGATAGAGTTGCAACCTTAATGTTTGAAGCAGTACGACTTGGGTTCATCTGTGGAGTACTTGAATTTAGGAAGGCTTGGGGCTTTCTCCACTTAGGGAAAAGGTGTATTTTATTTAAAACAAAAATGAAAATAAGTGTTTTCTCCAGAGTATCTGGTTCAGGTTTGTGTTAGGCTTTGTCAGTGTGTGGTGTAGCAGGGTGTGATTTTCATACCTAATTGGATTAGTAGAAGGCAGAACAACTGGTGCATCTCTGTGCATCTGCACAGGAAGGAGCAGTGATAAGCTGTGTCACCCAGGCAGTGTGCAGGCTGGGGCAGTGGAGACTGTTATCTTGTCTATAACCATTTTCCATATCCTTAAATCAAATTTGCAGAACAAACAGCAGTTGGGCTATGCTTCATATTTCATTAGATATGGACCTCCTCACAAAATTATTTTTATTAGACCATGCAGAGATCTTTCTGACATTTACTTTTGTGTGCTTATAGAGTAATCAAAAATGTTAGTAATGCCCTGATATGGGTCTATTTCACATACAGGAATATATTTTTGAAGTACACTTTTCAGACTTTAATGCACTTTTGTTAAACATCACAGGAAGCCAAATGGTTTTCTGTCTTCTTCCACTTACCCTTGAAGCAAGGAGGGGAAAAATACCCCAAATTTTTCGGTGTTGTGTTTCACACAGATTTCATCTGTATCATCTTTGTTGGAAGAGTTGGTAGTTGGCATCAATTTGGATCAAAAGAACTGCAGTTAGTAAGGCGATGAGGAAGGTTCCATATTATTTCTCCAGAGCATTCTCACTACTGACTAGTTGTTTCTTGAGGCATGTAGCTCTATTGAGAAAGACGTCTTCTGGGAACAAAAGTTTTATTTCTGAAGCAGGGTTTTATATCAATTTAAGTATTAAATGATTTGTATAGATATCATCTACACAATAAAGTGGCTGATCACAAGATGCGTAAAAACTTTAGTATGTAAGTCAATATAAAATAATTTTATTTTAGATTTTATAAGAATGTGCACAGAATCTGATGATTTAAGTAACATTAAAAGAATAGACTATCTTTGAATGAGTTCTTAATAGCACAAGTCCATTCTAGTTGATGCATTTTCTTTAATGACCAATTTCTCCTGAATAACGGTAGCATCTAGATTGTTATTTAGATAGTAACGTGATCATCTCAATATGTGTGCTGAAATATATGAACTAAAAATTTAGTTTTGCAATAGCTCATAAGGGTGAGTCAGCAGCACCTTTCCAGCTCACTGGGCTTCTGAGGTGCTTCAGATTCTCCAGCTGAGAGCAGCTGTGTCTGACGGCATCTGTCATCTTTGCATAGACGAGATCGTCGTGTTTGCTAAAGGCGTCAACAAAATGAGCCATGTGCATGATTAAAGACTGTTACTGTCAGTCAGACTGTGAAAAGAGGCAGGACAGGAGGCCTGCTGCACCTGCAGACACTGTGGCCTCGCTGCACGGGGGTCCTGCGGGAGCCCAGGGATGTAAAGGGCACTGGGCTGCCGTGGCTGCTGCTGCTTGGGTACCTGCAGCTCCTGTGGGGCTGCTCAGCATCAGCCACCCTGTCCTTCAGCGCGTTCACTGCTCTGTGCCTCACTCAGCTGAGGGGGTGGGAAAGCCTTTATTTACTTTGCCCTGCGTTTTTCTCTCTTAGACTGGTGACAGTCCGTGTTGCTCCTGCCAGAGCCATGGCAGGCTGTGTTTTTCTGTGCACAAATTCAGGGGGTCATCCCTTTGTTTCCGACTTTAACCTCAAAGGCTGCAGTCTGAAGCTCCCTATGTGTTACTGAGAATAATCACTGATCAAGATTCTTGACCAATTTTTATTGATTGATTTCATTAGTTTTTATTACTTTTGTAAGCTTTTTGATAAATACTCATGTAACTATAATTCTGCTCCCTACTGGTGATCCAGAGGTGGATCTATTGCCATGTTATCTGTACAGCATATTTGTGTTTGGAATTTCTTGACTAATAGTATGGTCTGTCAAATTTTGGCTGTATTTTTAGTTGTGTAATTTCAGCAAAGATTAAAGACTGACAACTTTCTCTTTAAATTATACCTCTCAAATACTTTGTGTGCTCATAGGTCAGACCAGATCATTCCTTTTTCCAGTGCTCTTGCTTGATTTCAGTGTCCTATGTTTTAGCTTGAATTCTTGGGTGAAATTCAGACTTGACAAATTTTCAGTGTCTGAGCATCACAGTATTTTTATATTTAAAAATATCTGTAACTCCTCTTGAACCAAACTGTAGTTTTTAAGGATCTGTCCTATTAAATTCTCTTTCCACTCTGCAGTGCTTTGAGGACTCCTGTTCCTCAAAGGACCCTCCTGGTACAGACACACCAGGCTTCATTCACTCGTTATTCTTGACCATCTTAAAATTGCACCAATATTTCATCCCCACAAGGAGACAGTCTAACCTGAATTAGGAAACCACAGGCTCTGCTTTGTTTGTTGTCCTGGCCACCTGGTTTGTTAAACCTTGTTTTTGTCTGCTTTAGATTAGGAATGTCTTTGTCTTGGTGTTTTAACCACTGAGGCAAAATACAAGAGAACACATATTATCAAGGTAAACCTAGGATTAAAGGAGTGGAAAAGTGTCTGAAAACTATTTCCCATCTCATTTTGCATCAAGGAGTGCTTGGCCAGAGTGAGAGATGTGCCCCACAGCATCTCAGTTCACAGTGATGAATGGCTGTGGGAGGAATTCCTGGTCCTGCCATATCCTACTGACATATCAGGGGTGTTATCTTAACAGGGAACAGCAACATCTTAAATGGTTTTACGAGTAGAGAGTTAAGATCTATTTCCATTCTCAATCAAAGAACTGCCATTTTGGAACTACAGAGACAAAGTTGTGTGAGCAAAGCAAAACCAAAGCTTCAGGAGCTGTTGTAAAAATCATTGTGATTGGGGAAAATAATGTTTCAACTACACGTCTGAATGATGATACAGAGACAATTAAAAGGAATGTAATGCTTAGTCTAATGATTTATGAGAAAATCAAATAGTAAGGAACAAATTTGTTAAAATAGTCGAGCACTTCAGCCTAAAAATAATGCAGATGGAAAGGCAAAGACAGTGCACCTCAGTGCTCTGTGCCATCAGTAGTGAGAGCTGGGCTGGCCATGGAGCAAAACTATTTAAAGCACTTCAATGAGCTTAACAGATATGTCTTAATTTAAAGCATTTCTTGGAGAGATTCATGATGAAATAAAACTGCAGGATTTTTTTGTTTTAAATCTGTTTTAACAAAGAAATGCTTTCCCAAAGCTCTGATACTTTGTTTAATTAAAAATACAAATCGTGGTTTGCATAGTATGTGCTGGAGAATTATTGCTTTATATTACAGTAATCTGTTGCAATTATTATTGAAAACCTTATTTAATTTTTAGATTCAGGTGTAAATCAGTGTTATGATGTTGTAATTGAAAAATGGTTTTCACCTTTTTTTTCCTGATGATATCTTGAAGGACATTAATTAAAAATACAATTTATTTTAAAAATACTTTCACCTGAACTGCTGATGCAAATTTTGTGTTTAGTTATGTAAATCTATAGGAAAGCCTTAAAAAGCTACCTTTTGTTTAATCTCATGTGGAGCCCCTTGTTCATGCTTGTCTGTTTAATAAAGGGTCAGATTTTATTTATGTGGTTAAGTAGAACATAAATGTAGACACTTCACACGATGTACCATGTAAATGTAAGCCTTTGTAGTTACAAGTTTTTGTAGCTGGAGAATTGTTTTAAAAGGCATGTAATTTATTAGCTATCAGTAGCTGCTTTATTGCCTTGCCGCGCTGCAGTAATAAATAAAAGAAAGTGAGCTGATTTTACAAATGGCACACAAGGTGCACATTTTGTGAAAAAAGTCTTTTTTTAAAGAATTGGCATTAAATCCTTTTTTGTGATGACAAAGAGGCTAAGAGTGCAAACTGTATTTTCTGTTTATCGAAAACAGAGTCTCTTTTTCTCGAGGGCATTTTTTCCTATGATCATCAAGGGATTTCAAAAGCAATAAAGTGTGGAATCATTGTTCGACTTGAACAGTATTAAAACTTAGGTTTTAATTTCAGTGAAGTAATAAGATTTGAACCTGTCTCACATTACAGCACTGTAAGGCATTTAGCAATTGTATTTTAAAGGAGGTTTTTAAAATGCAGCTCACTTGAAAGCTAACTGTCTATCGAGTAATTAATAGTTTCTCTTCAGCACAGGCTGTTGTGAATCATACTAAGAAATCTTGGTTTTGTTAATAACAAATTAAGATAATTGTAAGGAAGTTAATTCCTAATTAGTTTAAACTTGCAATCTTTTTTGCCCCTTTCTGAGATGGATTTTCAAATGAAGACCAAAAAATAAAAAAACTGAGGGTTTCAGCATGATTTTCACCCTAGAATTAAAAAGCAATTATCCACGTTTACCTGTACATTTCAAGAAACTGTATTTCTTGGTTAGCAGCATATGTCAGCTTGCCTTTAAGCAGTGGTGACGTATGTAATCTGTAACCATACTTTATAGCATTAATGCAATTTCTGTTTCAAAATTGCACGTTTTGAAGATAATTCTGCAGAGCTTCTCTCTTCTGTGCTGACATGGGGAACTCTGGGATACTGGAACTCACTGTGCTCGCTTTGGCACAGATATTCTCCGGGTTCAGACTGAAAATATTCCTTCAGGTTGGTAGGTAAAATGTGAGCTGATGAGGGCATAGCCATACCTGTGCCCTGCAGCCAGAAATGTGCAGGTGTGATTTTGGGGAGGGGAGTTTGGACACAGGTGCCTGTTCCCACAGCCACGGTGTTGGCACGGGTGCCGTGAGCTATGGCCTTCCGTGGTGGTTTTGAGCAGTAACTGCCTTATCAGCCATCAGCTTTGTTCCTGTATTTTAGTAGATGGCCTAGACTGTAAATATTAGAGGATCTAAAATAAATCAACATATTATCCTAAGGATACAAAATGTAAGAGCTATTTGTGGCTAGGAGCCCTTGACAGATAGTTTGGCCGAGGCAGATGATTGCCCGCCTCTCGGATCTGGCTCCCATTGCTGTGCCTGCAGGCAGTGTGGTGTTATAGTTGTATATTGATGTCAGGGTTACTACTGAGTGGCTAGCAATGACAGATGTCTATAATTAGAGGCAATGCTGCCAGTATTTCAGAGGAGCTGGCCTGTGTTGAACAATTATCTTATTTCTGGCTTGCCAAAGAGGGTTGTTCAAATTGCTGGTATTAGCTGTGGTGGCTGTAACACCTCTCCTTATGCCCTGGGATAAATGTGCAAAAGCAGTGTCACATACAACCCTGGTGCAAAACCTCTACAGAAGACGTGATCCTGCTAAATTTCATGTGCTTAAGGCTTGATCTGGAGATGCAGAACACCTGCAGTGCTGTTACTCAGTACAGTGCAGTAGTTTTGGATATAGAGATTTTAGAGCTATACTAAGTAGCTCCGATTTTTATTCCTTGTTTTCAAGTGCCAAAGTGATGTCGATTTCTTGAGCATTGGTATTTGTTGCACATAAGTGTGCTGAGTGGGCCACTCATTTAGGTACAATTCAGCATCTGAATAAAATTCAGATGCACACTTGTAATTGTTATAGGGTCAAGTCAGAGTGGGGATTACTGCTGTTCAAGTACTGTAATTCTGGATCTTTTGGAGTGTTCTGACTGGCACAAATATACCCTTGTAACTGCATAGTAGTGTTTCATTTCCATCAACAAGGATTCTAAACCAGCATTTTGGTTTATTGTTAAGCAAGCCTTTGCATACATGGCTTGAATTTCTGCAGTGCAATGTATAGCTCTGATGGAAAGTGCAGCCCAGAACTGTACTTCAAAAGCTAAAAATCTTCTGGAAGATGTTCAAAAGGTAACAGCTGTTAATAGTATTTCTGTTTTCACTATAATATCTGTTCTTTAAGCCCTGAAGGGGAACACAAGAGACAGTGGAATTAAAACTCTCCAACAGTGCATAAGAAAAATGAAAGTCTAAACAAGACTATTTAAGCTAAGCATCCTTTTAACTAATGGCTAACTGAAAATCTAGCAGATAAACGCATTTCTTTTTTCTTCTTCTTTCACAAAGAATGCTTCTTAGGCTGTATCAGTAATAAAAGCAGTTAGTTCATAGTAGGTCTCCTGTATAAGTTCAGCAGAATTGTACATCTTTCTTTCAAGATTTTCAGAAGACATGGATTAAGAAAAGGATAAATAAATAAATAAGTAGATAAAAGCTGAGAGATAGTAATTGAAATAGAGATAAATTTCCATGTACGAGAAGGTTTATTGTTGGCACCGAATGGGCATTTTATAGAGGAGGAAGCAGGGAGTTAATCACTCTGGCACCCCAGACTCCTCTGAATCCTCCAACCAACGGGGAAGGACTGGGGAACAGGGCCTGGAAACCTGCCTTTGTGGGAGCTGTTAATACCTCTTCCTGTCTGAGCTTGTGATGGCAGAGTATTTCAACAGACTAGGAGGGAAATAACATCCATAACGATGAGCCACACACCACATTTACCCTTTCCCCTAAAACAGAATACTCGGTTATAATAACAGTCTCCCAATTTTTAAATGTTATGTTGTAGTAGGTCTCTTGCAGTTGAGGATAACTTCATGCAGTATTTTAAGCTAGGTTTAGAGGTAAGACAATAAATAGTCTATATCATTTATGTAATTGGTGTGGGTGCTCTGGTTGTTACAAACACAGGTAGTAGTGGATGGGAGAGGAGCCTATGTACAAAGCAGCTGAAAGCCCACCTGAGTCTTCAGAGATCCTGTCTGAACTAACTGAGGCATTTCCTTATGGCCTGTTAGGAGTGTTTCTTCATTTAGAGAGTTTACTCTAATCCAACATATTAGCTCATGACTTGGTTTATGCTCTGAGCTAAGAGTATTTTGAGATGTTACCTTTTTAAGACAGCTGGGTGGGAGGGGATGTGACCAAGGTTTTCCTCTGCTAAGGAGAGGAGATAGAAGCCAGGGCTTTTGAAGCCCTCAGTTTGATCAGGGGATAAAAATGAATGATCTGGCACCCTGACAGTCCAATTAGGGGATTCAGTTCCCATTTCCTGAAGCTGTCTGTAGGATGTAGAACTGGATTTCTGCTGTGTTATAATGGAGCTTTTAAGTGCTGAAAATTCAAATACCTGAGCATGATTTAAAAAGTAGGAGAAATTACAAAATGTGTCGTGGCACTCAATAGCAAGAATGCCACTTGTAGTTAGTGTGGAGGTTTGGTGGGTGCTGCCCAGGGGTGTTGGTCAGGGAGGTGGGGGTAGAACCCTGTGGCAGTTGTTCCTGCTTTGTTTGGATTCTCAGAAACACCACGGGGACAGACAGGCTCCCCTCCATGTGCTCTGTGTGCTTCAGCTCTGCCAGGCTGGGGTAAATGTGGTGCAGGTCTGCTTTTGCCCTCACTGCTCATGACAAAATGCTTTAATGTTGCCATGATAGTTCTCTGCAGCGAGGCCTGGAGAGCTTCAAGGAAGTTATAATATCTTCAGCATTTACGCTGTGCCTATGGGTAATAACTTTAGTGTAATTTTCTGAAGATTCATTATCCAAAATCTTAATTCATTATAATAGCCCTTATTAAAACTGTAGAAACTAACATTTTCTTGTGTTTTCTTATTTGCACAGTGTGAGAGATTCATTGCTCTGTTTTAATTTGTTTCATGGGGTGTGTTTGAGTACATTCCATACAGTGCTGTTATTGAATTTCTGTGACTGTCATTACAGAGCCATACAACCTTTAGGAACTCATATTCTGAGCTTCCCAGTTCTGTAATCTGCTTCACATTTAAGAATTGATATAATTAGCTTCTTCAGAGTTATAATGGTAGTGCCAAAAAGAGAAGACCTCCAAAGGCATAGAGAAGTTAAACATATCTAAGGCCAAAGAGTAGGGAAGACAAGGAAGTAAAGTTTTGGTGTGATTACTGAATTATTTTTGTTTTCTTGGTCTATACTTACATGCAAGTATTTTGCTTTATAGAACATTGCTTCCACAGTTTTATTTTCTTGTCTTTTTGGGACAGTTCCAGGAGTTGTGAAGTGTTTGCTTATGTAACTCGAACAACGGATAGCCCAGAGCAGCTGGGGCTGCCCCTGGATCCCTGGCAGTGCCCAAGGCCAGGTTGGACAGGGCTTGGAGCAGCCTGGGATAGTGGAAGGTGTCTCTGCCCATGGCAGGGGTGGGACTGGATGGGCTTTAAAGTCCATTTCCAAACCTAATCTTTCTGTGATTCTATAAAATTTCCTGGATAATCAAAAAATTCCCTGGTACCAGAGCTTGTGAATCACCTGTCTTCCTTCAGGGTCCTGATGCCACCAAGGTGGTTATAACAGTACAAAGAGAAAAAAGCAGAATCTCTGGATCCTTTGCTTTTGCACTTGCTTCAGTATGTTTGAAATTGTTACTGATCAGTATTGAAGGTATTTTGCTGGTCTGTTCTTTCTCTTTGCTGCCATGGCCACTCTTGTCACGTCTGACCACAGCAGTGCCACAGGGGATTGAGGGCAGTGGTGCCACCAGCTCCAGCTCAAATCAAAGACCTTGGGGGGGTTCCTGGAGCTGTGGAGCTCCTGGAACATCATAGCCTGACATTGCCACTTGTGTGGATGTTTCCCTCACGGTCACAGGTGTGTGAAGCTGAGCTGGGGATGGTGTTCTGTTAGCTGACATTGCTGGCCATACATGTTTTAGTTGCACAGCACTGGATTGACATGGAATTGTCTTTTGAAGTTGTAAATCTTGCAGTTGTAAGGATCTGGGGCTCCTTGGGTCACTATTTTCCAGGAGTCTTGAGCCAAAGGTTTCCTACTGGAACTTAATTCCCTGCTCCTTACTACAGGGGGTAGGAGTGTCAGCCTTGGGCTCCTTTCTGGGAGCGGGACAGGGAGGGGTGAAGGGAGGAGCCCCGGGGTGTGCGGCTCCGAGCGCCGCAGCCTCCGCTGCCCTTGTCCCCGGGGCTCTCTGGAGGACCTAAGCAGAAGATGAGATCACCTCCACCGCTTTTTCCGATCCCTTTCAGCAGGGTTTCTCTCCGCCTTTTGAATATGTAGCACAGCCTTTGTTGTTGAAGTGTGTTTTATTATTATACGTCCAAAATGCTTTATCATTAATTTTTCATAGCGCTTAGATGTCCAGGGGCGTTGCGTTGCTGTGAGGAGGGGGGATTACTTTTCTATTTTTATATGCTGAGAGCATGTATGGGTTTTGAAAATTATTTTGAAGAAGGTGTTTAAATATCATATTTATTTTAGCTTACAATTTGCTACGCTATAGATGGGGTAGTTTTTATTGCGAGGGCTTTATTCGTGCTGACTTGGAATGACCCTGTCACACGTGAAAACAAATCAGATTGTTGCTGTTAATGAGCTTTTCAATTTACTATTCAGTGGATCAGATAAGTGGATTTAAGAGGTAATGATCCTGCTTAGCACTCAGGCTTGTCTGTCAGATCCTAGTAGTGTGGGAAATCCCCAGGGACAAAAGCGTTGACACAGTTCTTGATGGGATAATGGGAATCAAAGCTAATGGATGATAAAAGGAGTAGTAAGAGTTACAAGGATAATTGTGGATTAAAGCACTGCTCTTTGTCAACACTGACTGCTGTTTTAGTATTTTATTTGTTAAACTCTGATGTGGGGAGAGCCTAGTTTGACAGCGGAGTACAATGAGCCGGACTGACTCCCGCAGCAGGAAAGTAGGCTCGAAACACACATGGAGAGATATGATGCCCCTGCATTCCTTGCTACCACTTTTTTTTCTCGTCATGATACTAAACACAAAATTCCTAAACATTGCTAAAATTGCAGATGCTGTAGCATTTCAACCGTGCATTTTTTAGAGAGTGGATTTTTTTTTAATTGGAAGGTGTTATTTTTATATTTCAATATATTGTTTTTGCTATGCCTAATTACTCTAAGCAATAACTTTGCATTTACAGTGTGAACCTAGTATTTTGCAACATTTAAAGATTGTATTATATAGTACTATTTTTTTCATATTTTGATTGTCCTTTCAGTACTGATTTTGTCACCAAAACCTACATTCATACAATTATAAAAGGATAAATTAGCTTACAAATTAAGTTACCCTTGATTTTGGTAAAATTTCTAGCTAGAGCTGCAAGTTTACATACTCATGCCTTTATTAAGCTGGAATTTAAAGTCTTTGGGATGTGAAAATACAATTGTCGTTATTGTTTTTATTGTTGTTATTAACTGCCTCAGAGGTGGAGCATTGGTGATTTGGTTTTTAAACCAAGTCTCAGAATTACATCACTGGCAGAGGGGAGGCTGGTGAGGGCAGGTGTGGGTGCAGTGGCACCGGTCCCGAGTCTGGGGCGGGGATGGGGACACGGGGATGGGGAATGGGGACACGGGGATGGGGACACTGGG
>VXBQ01006257.1:0-16880 GCA_013400175.1 Phainopepla nitens | reverse complement strand
GGGGGTGGGGACACGGGGATGGGGACGGGGGCAAGGATGGGGACGGGGATGTCAGAGAAGGGATTCAGGCAGTAGATGGCACCAGGCTTTCACCGCTGGGAGCGGCGGCCAGGCTGTGCTGGGACTCTCTCCCTGCACACCTCACTGCTGCTTCCCGTGATCCCATCACAAGGCATGATGCCATGCAGCCCGGGATGTCCGGGCCAGTGTCCCCAGGGGCTGGAATGGCTGCGGTGACAGCCCTGGGTGCTGGCCGTGCGTTTTAGCCAGCAAAGTACAGCTCCCCAGTGTGGAGAGGGGCTGGCACAGGTTTGGACATCAGCTTTGCACTGTCTTCATCTTTCTGTCTCTGAAGTTCATTTAACCCTACAAAATGTTTTTATCTGAACTAAATGCCAGGATACTAAAACCACCAGAAAACTTTGTGAAGATTACACAGTAAGGAAAAAATATAATTGCTGTGTCCTGTGCTTTTGCAGCTGCACGTTACCCACAGCTGTGTCTGGCAGGCAGGGTGCTGGGAGACCCACCCCAAAATGGATGTCATGGGCTGGAAATAAAGGGACATGTACACAGCTGCAAGCCATTGGGCTGCCTAAGCCTTTGTTCTCCATTCAAGAAAACAAAACAATGTCTGAAGAGTACCAAATTTACCTGATTTTATGACCAGCAGTGCAAGAACTTGTAAGCTCAAGGACAGCATAGAATCACATCCCACTGAGGACAGACTAACAAAAAGATGTTTTCTCCATCCTTTTGTAATTTTCTATAATAAAACAGGTTTTTGAATAGAGACTGTGTTGTTCTGAGAACAACAAAGTGAGGTTAATGTGAAAATTTGCTCTCCTTTGTTGGAAGAAAAGTTTGTAAGGGCAAGTAAAAGCCTCAGTCCCCTCATCACTGGACACCGTCAGGAAGTGGATAACCCATCTTATACAAGTGCTTCAGCTTGTAAGGTCATAGGTTGGATGGACAGGCACTAATGCCTGTGCTTTCCTCCTGCAAAATCAAATTGGGGAAGGTTTTAGAATAACCAAAAATGTTGAATGTAGTTAATATCCATAGTATGTTACTGTTGAAATGTTTATTTCCAGCTGTATGCCCAGATGTCTGAAATCTTGGGAATAACAAGTTCTGGAAGCATTTACAACAAAAAATGTAAGTTTGTGCTTGGGTTCTATTGTGTATGTTGTTTGTTTTGTCTTTAACGTGCTGTTAAGTTTGCTCTTTGCTAGAAAAATGTTTTCTGTGATTTTGAACTAATTGAAGTAAGGAATAACCATTTCCTGAAGGACCCAAATCTTATTTTCTGAAGGTACTGCAAGTGAACAGTTGCAGCTCAGTCCTTCCTCCACAGTGCCTGTATCCCCTTTCAAAATGGCTTGTGGGGGTTAGAGCTGAGATGTCCCAGCCTCTCGTTCAGGGACAGGCTGGCAAAAACAGCCCCCATCCCTCACTGCTCCTTCCTGCAGCCTTGAGGGTGGAATTCCCTGTAAAGATTCATGGCAATTCAAAATGGGGAACTGACCAAAGTAAACTAATCTTCCTTTGTTTTGGGAAGGTTTTCTTGGACTGATTTTTGTTCAAGGTCTGGCAAATTTTGCTACCTTAAAAATACAGATTCACAGAGGAGGATTCTCAGGTCTCAGACTGAAGGAGACAAGAGGCATTGTCATCGCCTGTCTTCACATCTCTGGCATTTGCAGAATAACATGGTGTGTTATTTTGGCAGAGAGCTCTCTCTTAAAAATATTCCTAGACAATTACTCTGGAGAACATATTATTTCTCATGCCTCTGCTGCAGCAGCTCTCCTTGGCTGCCAGCAAAATTACCAGGATTTCGGTTTTTATTATGCATGGCCTTCATGATATTTACCAGTTTCTCCTGACACAAAAAGAGTTTCATCTAAAATCCATTTTGCTCTTGAAGCAAAACAAAATGATCCTTCTGAAAAACTGTGAATATACACTCAAAAATCTGGGAGTCCCCAGGAGACAGTGAGGTCTCTGTGTGCCTGGAGAAAGAAACAAGTGTCTCACCTCTTCATTCTGCAGTGAGGGAGAGGCTGCATCTGGTCATTTGCTTCCTGTCCTCTGAATCTGACTTGCAGGACCTTTGAACACTTCCAGTAGACTTTGGCCTGTTGGACACAGCTCTCTGCCGGTGTCACCAGGCTGGCTCTGACCTGCTGGGACAGTACTGAGCAGGACTTGTCTGTGCTGCCATGGCAGCCAACCTTGAGAAATAGTAACAATTAAAACAAGGTCATTTTCTGCTATGACTGAAATTTCTGTGGAATACAAGGCATAAATACTTCACTTCCTCAAACCAGAAGCTGAGTGTTATCTCTTGCCTTAGGATAACAACAGTGCCCATCCCTTGATATTTATCTGGAGAAGTCTTTGAAGACAGGTTCATGGAGGGTGATGATGGAAAAATACTGATGGTGTTCCTGAGGAGTTTCTGGAGGCAGCCCATGCCATGGAGTGTGATAGCTGGGTTGTGTTTGGTTGTTTCAAACTGCACTGAACCTTGGACAGCTGAGGTAAAAGGAGGCAGAGGACTCTTCTTTGGATACCAGATGCATCAGTTTGCTTCTCTTGCTACTTGTTGCTACCATTGAGAGGAATTCTCTGTTATGTTTGCCAGCTGAAGGAATAGCATCATTTAGCAAGTTGCATGTTTTGACTGGATAGGGCTGTGTTTGCACAACTACTGTAAATTAATATTTTCCCAAGTATTTCATATTTTTGGTGAGGATAAAATAAGTGAAACATGAATAAGAGGTGCATGTCCAAACATTACTGTTGGATCTCACTGTGGTGAACCCACATATCTGTCAGTAGAGGGATTTTCCATGTGACATCTTTTCAGTGTGGATCTCCGAATATTTTTTTGAACACTCACACTGAAATGGCTCCTTGAATCATAGCAAACAAAAACTCAGTACTTCTACTCATGATAGAATGTGCAGCTTTTAACTATTCACCTTTGTCCAGCTCTAATGAAAAGTATATATCCCATTGCTCTCTGAGCCACCGAGAGCTTTCAGGGTAAGCCACGATAATCTGTCAGAAATAATTAAAACCTGACTATACAGAGCTTTCTTGCCAACATATTGCTATATGTGTTTTTACTGAAACTTCAGCACCACATAAGGAACAGATTTTCAAAGCCTTTCAGGGGTTTTGGAGACCCATTTTTCTTGCACTGTAATGGGAATTAGATAGCATATCCTTAAGCAACTTTGGAAGTTTTGTTTAAAATGTAGGAATTTTTTTCCATTTTTATGACTTCTGTAAGGCAACTACATTCATAATATCCTTACCTTGTGACCAAGACTGTTCATAAATTTACATTCTCAATTCATGTAACTCTTCAGTAAGCTTAAAAGGTTTTCACTCTCTCCTTTAATTATTTAACAAGTAAACAAACCCCCAAAACAACCACCTCACCCACATTTGGTGCTTTGTGGCAGTTATCACATCTTCTGGCTGGTGGCATCTTATCTCTTGCAGCTGTTTGCTTGGCATATTCCCAGCTCCCCTGTGCATGGGAGGTCCAGCAACCAGTGTGTATGCAGAATTCCTGTGTTCCTGGAATTCCTCTGCCTTGTGATGGTGAGCCTGCCATTTCCTTTCAGAAAAGGGGTTCAGGGCCTCCTGGAAAGAGGATGACTCATCTGAAAATTCCTGGTTGTTTCCTTAGACTCTGTTACATTTAGTTCATCTTTTAAATCACTAAATCGCTTGAGTAACAAAGATACAGGGACCATGGCCATTGGATTTAAGAGATGTCTTGCCACAATTTCTTTGAGATCTATACATCTTTCTGCTCTTTCATTCCTTGCTTCTCTTCCTTACATATTGGAAAACTGCTTTTTGTATTATGAGATTCCTCTCTAGATCTGTAGAAGTTTTCTCAGATACTTATAAAGTTTTGCGAATGTTTCTTAAAATACTCTATTTTATGTGTGTTTCATCTTGCTGATACTGGCAAGGCAGAAACAGAAATGGGAATTGCTGTGATTGCCTCTGTTCACTCATGAGTACTTTCCAGCTTTTATATTATTGCTCCATCTTTCAGCATCCAAATACAACCCTGAACTAAAAGAACAGATGTAGAACAAAAGTACTCTGAATGCTGGATGAAGAGACTTCCTTACACATTTTTATTTTTTTCTTCAAGCTGTCACTGTGGCTTCTTGTTTTTCTTCAAGTGTCTTGTAACTGAAGGATAAAGATTTTGCTCTTTTGCGAAATAGCCTTTTTATGATTTTGATATTGGTGTCAAATCTGGGTAGTTCAAATTCCTTTCTATTGCTTTGTATGGTATATACTTGTTAAGGATTTAGTGCAACTATAAACATCTCCAGAACTCCCTATAGTAGGGATAAACTGTGAATTATGGACTTGTTAGAATGGGCTATTTCTTTAAGGCAATCTGAACCCGTATAGCTCTTCATAGAGATTTTATAAAGTAAATCAATGTCTGTCTGTAAATTTAAATTGAGGAATTGCTTTGGTAATTGCATTTTTATGTGTCTTTTCCTGAGCAAATAATACTAAATGTTTGGATGCTTTAAACTGTGTTATTGAGTTTATAACTTCTTGAAAAAAAATAGTTTATGTGTTGTAAACATTCCCTAGCCTGTGAATATGTAAAATCAATAATCAGTGCTGATTTTAAGGCATTTAACATCTCTTCTTCAAAGAGATGTTAAATGCTTTCTCTGTTCTCAAAACTGAAATCCTGCTGCATCACAGTATAAATAGCTGGTGCTGATGATATCTCTTACATAGTGGTCTGTCATCAATGGATGTGACAGGTGGAAGTGAGAATCATTGTGCACATTCCACAGCCAGAGGAGCTGAGCTGGACAAAGCTGGGCTCTCATTTCACTGACACCTTGGGGCACACCCAGCTCCCAGGGCAGTGGGCACTGCACCACCCCGGCAGAGTTCAGGGGGTGTTTGGACAATGCTCTCAGTCATATGATGTGACTTTTGGGGATGTTCTGTGCAGGCTTGAGAGCTGGACTCAATGATCCTTGTGGTCCCTTCCAACTCAGCTGATTCTGTGATTCCGGGGGTTTGATGTCATGGAATAGGTGCCAGGGCTCCCAAGCCAGGAAATCATGGGCCCTTTTTGTTTGAACAGACTGGTATCCAAATGCAGGGTCAGGGATTGGACCAGGCTCTGCTCACTGGTGCCAAAAACAGGACAAGTGGCAATAGGCACAAGCTAATTCCGGTAAGTTGCACTGGGGCAGGAGGCAAAACTTTGCTGTGCAGTGCCCAAGCCCCGAGCAGATTGTGCAGAGAGGCGGTGGAGTGTCCTTCCTGGGGATATTGCAGAGCTGTGTGCACCCTCTGCTGTGCCCTGAGCTCTGGGATGGCCCTGCTGCAGCAGGGAGGTGGCACCGGGTCAGCCCCTGCAGGCCCTCCCAGCCTGACTCACTCTGGGTTTCTGCAATCTCGCCTGGAAAATTCCATTCCTGCACTTCACTGGTGTCAGTTGACGCCTTTCATCCGAAGGCCAGTGCCACCTCTCCACCTCTTCACTCCTGCTGGGTGGAGCAGGTGCGCACAGGAGGTCCTGTCCCAGGCCCCTGGGGGTTTGCGTGACTCACACAGCGCCGCAGCTCTGCAGGGCCCTGCCTCTGCCCACCTCTCACCCTCAACCTGCAGAAGGCAGTGGAGCTGCAGGGTTTCACGGAAAAATTCTTAATATGTCTTGTCATTGCCTGATTTGGGGTTCCTCAATGTGTCGCTGATAAAACAGCCATGACTTTTCACGTGGACTTTCATTTGGGTTCAGATATTTTTGTGAAATTCTTACCCAGTCATGGATGCTAACGTGCCCTCTGCTGGAACCTTTTGTAGCTTATTCTAATTAATATTCACTTACCATAAGTTGCAGAAGAATGTTTGTTCTTGGAATGTTCAGTCAGTCAAGCAAGAAAATAGAAAAGATTCAACCCCTAGTACCAGTGTTTGGTATGACACAATATTTAAAGGTATTTGACAGATAATAAACTACCAGGGCTCACAAAAGCAACTTTTCAGTAATTTTCTAGAGGGGGTTGTTACACAAACAGAGGGGAAGGCATCTGGAATATGACAATTGGTATCATTTTATTTCTCCATAGAACTCTAATACTGTGAGAATAATTTTAATATATTTCCTTGGGATGAAAGATGAGTGCGGTTTGGGTTTTCACATTCCATAAGTGAATTTTGTTTAATGAAAACCATACAAGGTGTACTTCTATATGCTGACTTGAAATACCATTAAGCAGCTAACTTGATATTTTAAGTATGCATGTGTTTATTTTCTCATGGCATCACAGAAATGAGACTGGAAAGAACTTGAAACATTGCTAAGGAATTCAACAAAATTAGAATGAGAGACATTTATTTCATTAACAAGATTTATGAAGGAACTAATGAGCTCTCTTCTCCTTTCTACTGGATACTTATTGCTTCTGTAGGATTCAGAACACTTCCAGAATCCCCATGAAATGTGGCACAGGGCCTCTGGCTGCGAATGCTTGCCTGGTTATTCCTGAGTTTGTTGACAGAATCACCTTGCATTGCTGCTAAAGCCAGCAAGCACTCAGCATTTCCTATTGTCTTCTGGCAGCTTGAAAAGGAATGTATTCTCACAGGAGCTCCTCAAAATTAGGGTCAGGATACAATATTGGTGCAAATAATATTTTCCAACAGTCTGGATACAGTCTGGATAGCTTTCAGATTACTCACATTATATTTGCAGTAAATGAGTTTCTGCTCATGAAATAGATGTAGTAATATCAGGACCTAGAAAGGATGAAAAACTACATATTTAATACCCTAGGTTCTCTTGAAGATTAGCATTATGATGAAGCTGTGGGGTTTTTCTTTGCAGAAACTTGCTAACTCTTGCCAGAGGGTTTTCAGACCCCTCTGCATGCTCAGGATGTCCAGCAGCTCTGTCCTCTTCTTTAAAATAAATAAACTTCTTTACCAGCAGTGTAAAGTGTTGAAAGACCAGCAAAAAGAGAGATCAGCTGAAAAAACAAATACCCCAAATGGGTTCCATTAGAATGGTTCCAAGAGGAACTCTGAGAGTGGTGGCTCTGCTGCTTGCAGGGGTGGGGTTGTGCCCAGGCAGCTTCAATTCTGCTTCACTTCACTCTGAGCTTGTATTAGTTAAGTTTAAAATTGTGTTCCCTGGCAAACCATAAAAGATTTCAAAAGTATTAGACACCCACTTTTGTGCTGGAATTTAATATGCAACTTTTTATTGGAAAATAATCGTCCTTGTCTGGCAAAATCCACCATGCAATATTTCTGTTAGTAGGCATAATGCAATAAAGACAGGGAGGGCTATTTATCACTACAAATTTTGAGGATTTCAGGATTCTTTTTATTATTTTAATATATTTCTTTGGTATTAAATCAGAAAAATGATAAATTACACCTGTCGAGGCTGTTTTTCCTTTTTCCCAGAAAATGATGTACAACCTAATTTCACTGGTCATTTTGGCTTTTAAAGATATGTATTTTTTTCCTATTAAAAACTCTACCAATAGGGTTTTTTTAAATAATAATATTGAAGTACTTTTTATTTCCAACATATGAAGTAGTTTATAACTACTTCCTGGCATTGCAAACTTTGGCCTTTTCACATTATATTTAGGTTTTTTTCCAAAGGCTTTAAGTATGTATTGCTTTGAAAGAAATAGTGTATTGTTAAGATGCTAGATCCAGTGGATCAATTTTCAGTATTTGAAATAGATTAAATTGTGGCTCATCTGAAAGGTTAAAATAATAATTTATTTCATTTCAGTACTTTCCTGTACTCCAATCAGCTTTTACACAGTCTCAGAAATTGGTATTTTTCTTTTTTTAAAGTGTATTGTAATCTTTTTCTAAAGGATAATGTAGAATTAGAAGCAAACCATAATTTCAGCAACTGCACTACATAACAGGAAAAAAAAGAAGAAAAACCATAAGAAGGTATCAACAAAGGCAACAAATGATTTGGGTTGGTATCAGGGTTTCCATTACTTTCACAATTATTCCAGGTTTGCATATTTCAAAATATATTAGTCCAATTTGATTTCAAAGCTCAGTTATTTGAATTATAAATCATTATGTCCCTTCTAGCTGATCAGTTGTAAAATATCTTTGAATTCATTTGCATAATGGAATATGTTAGTCATTCCTTTATGTTTGTGAAGCCGAGTGCTCTCTCATACATGTTTAGTTCTTTCTGATAATTAACTTTTCCACTCTATCTTTTTGTAGCAAAATAGCTGCAGTTCTATTACTATTTTGTATGGTAACTTGGGATAAAATAATCTTTCTCACACTTTCTCAGTCCCTGTCTTTGTTAGCCTCCTGTTATTAAAGGCTCTGCCCTGTAGTCAGGGGGAACCAACTAAGAAGCTTTGCAAAATAAAACCAGGTAATCCCATGTTGGATGTTACAGACTGACAGAGAAACAACTCTTAAAACTAAATTAGGAGATTTTCCAATAGCAGTCAGTGATAAAACCTATTCTTAAAATGTTACCTGTTTCAAAAAGATTTTAATCTACTTAAAATGAGAAGGAAAATTGTTTATTCTTGTAAAAGTTATCAAACTCTTTGGTCAGTGATGTGTAGGAAGGGCAAAGTGAATCAAGCACTCAGAAAACCCCAGTGACAGCAGTGAGTCTGCTGGGTGTTTGTGGAGTTTCTGTGAGTTCAGGATGTTCTGGGACACAGTGCCAACACCTTGCTGAAGTCAGTCATCCACCTCCATGGCTCTGTTTCAGCTTTGGTGAAGTGTTTGACATGGCTTACTATGCATGTGATGTATTTCTATCCCTACTAACTGAAACAAGTGAGATAATAGTCATTTGGTTAATGTGTGTCTTTTGTGACTAGAAAATATGCCATGAAAAGTAATTGCTTTAGTTAATAAGAGATTGTGCTTTTTAATGTTCTAAGGAATATCTCTATTGCATGTATATCTAGATGAAATTCAGACTGGGTTTGTTCAAAGTCCATCAGACAGACACTTTGCTGCCAGCAGCAGCTTTGGAATCAAGCACAAAGCCCCTCTCCCTCTCGGGTTTGATGCAGATGAGGATGCAGCTCACGGATTTGGGCAGACCCTTCAGAGAAAGTCCTTGAGCACAGATTGTGCTTTAAAGGTTCTGTAACTGAGCTGACCAGTGAGCAGCAGTAAGTTATTGAATGTATTTCCTTTGCTTTTTTAAAAAAATATGGAAAGCCTTGTATTAGAGCAGAACAGTTCAGGTTACAAAGCCAGGTATTTGCGACTGAGGAAATGGCAGGGCTTGGGTTGCCACTGCAACTGTAAATATTGACATTGTTACAGAGCAGATTTAGTTGCAGGATCACAATTACTTCTCTTAGAGGATATGTGACTCTTTCCATTCAGAAGATGTGTCATCCTAGCTTCAAGAAAACCTATTACCTACTATGATTTTTTTTTTCTGGAGTGTTGTCTGAATTTGTCAGTCCCTGGTGACAGCTCTTCCTGGCATTTTTTCTTTTTGGCCTCTTCTCTCATTCTTACTGTTGTGCTGGGGTGAGTGATCTGGTCCTGGCAGTATCCCTAGAGGTAAGGGACTGGAATTAGGCCTGTGTTACAGATGGGTGTGTGAAGTGTGGAAACTTAGCTGTAAAGCTCACACTAACTCTGCACAGCCAGTTTAACATGCAAAAGACTCCTCCTAACTCCACTAGTCAGTTAGTTTGCCAGAGTTTGCCCATGAAGAGAGGAGGGAGAGAAGCCCTATAGCCAAGAGCCATTTGAAGAACATAAATTAAATTCCTACTCTGAATTATTCTCAAGGGGAATGAGCGTGGGAGAAGCCTGCTACCCTCATTAGGGCCTAAAGATGAGTAGGTGAGGGCTGATCCTCGTGCAGATTGCCATTTCCAAAGACTTGTCCACAGTTCAGGATCACAACAAAACAAAATCAATCCAGACTTTCAGGATACCTTTCAGCTGTTGATCTCTTTCCCTTCTCACAGCATCTTGTGTATCCTAAACTCACATCTTCTGAAACAAGTGAGGCAGTGTCACACGAATAATCCTAACACAGCCCAGGTTCATTTCCAGGGCAGCTTCATTCTTTATCCCAGATAGGTAGAGGCAGGAAAAACAGTATATGAACATAAAAGATTGCAGTTTAAGTATCATAAACTACATGTGTGAAAGGATCTATTTAATTATTGTAGTTTTAAATTTACCATTTTCTAACTCTTCAATCTTGATTTTTCTTATATGAATATTAGGGCATTGAACAAATAGGGCAGTGAACAAATGCTGCAGGTTAACAGAGGAGCTGTCTAAAGGAGAAAGGTGTGAAATGCGGACATGAGCCCCTCTTAGATACAAGTCATTTGGAATCAATGATTTGTGGTCTCTGTAGTTCAGTAAAAATGTGTCCTAGCTCAGGCTTTTGTTCCTGTAGGTCCCATGAAGTTCCCCTGATGTGAGATTTCTCTGTGAAAGTCTCAGAGCCCGACCCTTTTTCTGTTCCTGAAGGTGAAGATGAGGATGAGTTTGAGAATTTCCTGTTCCCCCTCACAGTCTGATTTATGGTATGACTCAGATACTCAACAGTAGGTTTGAACAAGAAGAAACAAGGGCAGGTTTGTTTCTATTGTAGAGGAAGAAACAGTGCATGGGAAGAGCTGATAGCGGGGCAGGCATTCAGCAGCCAGCTTGGCACCTCTGCTGCCAGTCTCCCTTGACACCTGCGGACCTGTCTGTGGGTGTTTATACCTGAATACATCTGTTTAATTAGGAATTTAGATAGCAGAGGTACAAAGCCTGATAAACTTTTTACAGAGAGGTTTTCAAAGGCATTGGAATTTCTCCAGTGTTTTGCAGATCAAGGGACCCCATTTAAGGCCCATTTATAATCAAAGAGACAGATTTTTCTTCAGTGATAGCTTATCTATTCCATATTCCCCTTTCCCATGCAAGTATCCTGTTTGTGTATATTAACATATTTATTTGGGGGTATGAGGAGACATGTAACACACTTGATAAAACACTGCTGCTTTAAAGTATTTTTTTCCAAACAAGAATTTATTATATAAATCAAGAGTTTATTAAATGGCTGGGCATATATGTATAAATTGGAACGGGTCTTGAAGTATTGCACCCTTAAACTGAACAAAGTGATTAGGATAACTGATAGCTAAATAAGGTTTTTATGTGCCTGTGGGAGCCATATTAGGATTGATTTGACAAGGCAGTTCAGCTGTGGCAACAGTCATAATATCTAACACAACATTATGTTTTATTAGTAAAATCCTTAAGTGTAGCAAGCTGTTTGTGTCAAAACAACAGTATATTTTAGGGAGGAAAAAGACTTACTGGATAGAAGGTGCATCATCAGGAATGATAATATATTAGAGCACTCTTGCATTAAAGAGATCTTCTTCTGCCATCATGAATCAGTAGTTAACTGCACACTGGAGTGCTCACTTCGGCAGAACAGGGTGATTTTGAAGAAATCCTAACAGTAATTTTTAATTTGCTATTTTAAAACATGGTGGCAACTTAAATACTGCTCCATCATATTTATCTGCTTTTTTCACAAGGATATAAACAGATATGCTGGAAGTATTTAGTAAATAATTGGCTGCAGTACATGGCTGACATCTGAAGATGTGCAGTTCACAGTCATTGCCTGAATTAAGACAATATTTTTTAAAAATTGTACTAAGGATTATTTCAACGATTACTTAATTCTGGTTTCCTCCTTTGTTGTTGCATTTTGTATTTAATTGTAATAACTTTTCATGTATAAAATAGACTCAGTTCACCTGTCTTGAATTCACCTCCTATGTTCAAGATAAAAATCCTAAAAATTAGAAAAAGGAGATCATTTGGTGGCATAACCTTTTCTGTAGGAAACTGGATTCCTCTTGTGTGAGGATTCAATTTATTAAAATAATTTTGCCATTATCCTGTCTGGATTGCTTGAAACTGTCTTAGTAGAGAAATTTTAATGGAGTGCCAGTGATATATTCCTAAACTAGCAAGTTCTTAACGACCCTGGAAAGTGACTGCTTGATTACACTTTAACGGTATTTGCAAATAAAATCACAAGTAATTAAGGGGAAATCTCCAGGCTTTTGAGCAAGTTTGATGCATGATAACTGCCTGATTCAGCTTCATCTAGAGTAATGCTGTGTAGACAAGAGCTACTGAGATCAATAGCAACATAATGATAGTGGCAGAATTAAGTGAGTAACCTGAGAACTGTGTCTTCAAAATGCATGCAGCTGCCACCAGCCAGGGCCACACAGTGCACTCCTGCTTCCGTCCTAAATGTTCATCAAAAGACGCCCTGCAGGAAAATGGAGTTAGATGCTCTTTATTGCTGATCGTGTCTCTTGCCACATTTATCAGGGAAATTGGATTAGCAGTTGGCAGCTGCAGGTAGACAAGGTTCTGCAGTGATTAAATATGCAGCTTGGCTGCATTTGTTGTGACAGACCTTTAGTAAATTCTACTGTAAGCACCATCTGTCTAATTTGTATAAAGAAAACTTGGTGCTTTAAGCTACTGATAAAGAACTAAATGCTTCATCATAAACAAAACTTTTGCTCTAAATTATCTTAAACACAATTTATTAGGTTAAAGCTATTTTTCTATCATAATGAATAAATAATACATGCAAAAGTGCTTTCTGGTACTTCATTTTGCAAGTACTGAAAACAAAAACAGTTCAGTTCTTCAATAAAATGCTTAGTATTGCAATCCACAGGGAGATGACACTGTTAAAATATCACTATGAAAATGGTCCAGGACTGCCAAATTCATTTAATTTGTGGATTTTACTAGGACTTCCTAACTGGCTAGGGGTTTTTTTAGGTTTTTAATATTTCTGAAATACACCACTGGAAAACAGTTGCAACAAGAGGGATCTTTCTTTTTAAAAATACATTTGTAATCATTATATCTGCATACTGAGTATATGGTTAGGTTTCTTTTTCAGGGATATCAAATGTAATTGAAGATGGCTGAAGTCATTATGCATGTTGCTTTCCTTTTTTCTTTTTCCTTTTTTGTTGTTTTCTCTTTTTGCTACTTTCTTCTTTGTGTTTTCATATTAATAGGAAAAATTTCCAATATTAAAAGAGTGCCTAATTTTCTCCTAAGAATGTCAAGATTTCTCCTGACAATGTGGGTAAGTAATCTATTGCCTGGGCAGCTGGAATCTCAATAGCAGTTTGTTTATAGTTGTGACATCATCAGATTTGCTAGAAACACATGGAAAAGGGATCTGAAGAAAAAGCAGTTAAATAGCAACATGCTATCTTTAGCTGTTTTGTAGAAACTCCATGCTGTTAAATTATTTAAAATCGTTGATTTTCGGCTTGCACGCATTAAAAGTTTTTACACTAAGTGCCAAATGTTGCAAACAGCACTTTAACAGAATGATTTTGCTTTGATCCCTGTAGCAGTTCCTGAATAATTTATCACAGGTTATTGCCTTAATTCTGGAGAGGGATAGAGCAATAAAGGCAGATGAAAACACTCCAGTTGAAACACCTTGGGGCCTGCTCATTCCTCTGACACGGCTCTTTTGTTGGAACTATTTAGAGGTTATTAAGATGTGTCTCCAGAATTAAGAGTATGCTGTAAGGATGAAGACAGCCATCTTAATTCTAAAGACAAACCACAATGACCCTTCACCTTTTTTTTTCTTTGTTGTTATTATATAGTAGAATTATGAGGGTAATATTATAGCTGCACCCAGTAGCGCCACTATAGTTAAGGGTCTGTCAGACTTTCCATTACCAGCCCTGTTTTGAGGGTGGTTGGTGTGAGCAGACTTGCCTGTTTTAGATGGCCTCAGTCAGGCACTTGGCACATGTTGGCAAGTCAGGGGGGCTTTTATAGAAATATTTACATCTCCAGCTCCTTTCTCTTGAAAAACATCCATTGAAAAATGTGCTTCAGGATTTTGAAACAAAACACCTGAATTTATTTTTAAAATGGCTTTGTTATAATTAAATCTTAGGGAAGCCTGTCACCGACATCCAGGGAAGGATATTCTGAAACTGAAACCTGAACAAAATTATTATATCACTTCATTAGTGAGAAGAGGACTATATAAATCCCCAGAATGCTGACAAGCTCCTCTTTCTGTGTTTCCTGTATTTGCTGTTCTTTACTCCTCCTCTCACTCTTTGGCCACTGCTGGTGGTGCCATTTGCTGTCCCAGGAAGGGCTGGGATGCAGCTGGGAAAGGAGCAGCAGCCTCAGGTGTTCCTGCCATCACTGTGAAGTTTGCAGGGCACTCTGGATCCCATGGGATGGTACACAAAAAGCCGATGTAAAAGTGTGTAATCTTGTTTGTCATTAATAAATTTTATGCACATAAGTGCTATTTGCCTACTTACAGTGGACTAAAACTAGATGCTCTTGGGATTTTAGGAGTTTGGGGGGAAGGTTCTTACTGAATGTGAGATAAGCAAACATGGAATCGAGGTTGGGTTTTGCTCCTATTAGAGTTTAGGGGTACTTTTTATCAGTGACTTAAATAGATCCTGATTCATCTTGGGATTCTGGATGCTCTTCTGTGGGCTGTTCATCTGGTGCTGGCTGTGGCAGTGTGATCTTACACAGCTGACTTCTGATGGATCCTATCCGAACCACTGCTTTGCTGGCATTTTACAGAACAAGAATATTAAATATAAATCTTAGATCTTACAGATTGAGGTCATTTATTAAGAAGTGTGGTTATTGCCTTTTTAGTAACAATATCTCAATTTAAATAATAGAAAACGAAAAAATGTGGTTTATGTAGTAGCTGTTGTTCTTTCATTGGAATTTGAGGTGTCTGAAGCTGCCTGGTGTTCATGTAGGTTCCCAGAAATCTGGGACTGCAGTTCAAAGAAAGTTGGACATCTACTTGTATTAATAGTTTTAAAGTCTCACAGCCAGACTGTTTCTTACATGGATTTGCAAAAGAGTGTTTTCTTAAACCATTTTTTTGTAGAGACAGAATAAGCCTGTTGAAGACCTGTGGGCTGGGCTGTCCTTTTCCAGTCCATGTCCCACAAAGCCACAGGAAGGGAGCTCTTTGTCCCCAGCAGTGCTCAGACAAAGGCAAGTTCCTGTCTTGCCAGGGGCCGTGGCTCCCCTTCTCCCTTGCCCCAGACTTGCTCTATGCAGCCTTGTTATCTCCTTTTTTTGTGGCTGGATTGGGCAAGGCAACCAAAATCAGAGTGGAATATTTCCACCCCTTGTATCTGTTACTGCATCTCTGGCTGCCTTCAGAGAGAAGTATAAAGTATTGCTGCCAAGTTCTTTTAATTCTTGATGTTTTGGCCACCTTGTCTGCTGAACAGTGATTTTCTGTGCAGACAAAGCAGCATACCGAGTATAAAAATACAGATGAGTATAAAGTTACAATTTTATATTGCATCTTCTCAGTATTGAACACTTCCTCTCTAGTGATTTCAGAGTCCCATTAAAGTTAATGAGAGCAGAGACCTCTGAGCATCTTTGCAAGTTCAAGCCATTTCAACACACAACAGAAAGGAAATGCAAATATTAAAATACTCCCAGCAACCTCAGTAGTCTTTAGTAAGGAACTCCATTTGTCCTGGGATAAATCCATGTCTGTGCCACCCAGGTGAGCCAGGCTGATGAGTCTGTGTATGAAAAGTAGAAATTAGCCCTGGTCTGAGCTCACATGGAGCAGTTTACAAGGTGTCAGCCAGAATTTGTTCTTTATGTAATCAAGTAAAATGAATATGTGACTCCTATCTTTTGTATTTGTCAACACTGTAAATATTGCAGTGGTAGCACCAAGTGGTACATTACTGAAAACCCTGAGTTTAAAGAGGGAACTCCTTACTGGGTTTTTTTTTTGTGTGGGTGGGTTTGTTTGGTTTGGTTTGGGGTTTTTTTGCCATGATTCTATGATTGTTTTTTCCCCAGACTGCAGAACTATGACCTTCTTTCTGTTAAAAAAAAAAAAAATGGAAGTACAAATTCCACCTGCAATTTAGAAAAGAATACTTATGTGTGAGTAAATAAAAAAGTTTGTTTATGTTGTTAAAATATTTTTCATTCACTAGTGTTTCTTATTGGTATCTATTAATTATCCTGAAAACATCCCCTTAGTAGGGGCTGATTATCTGCATACAGTGTGGTCTGCATGGGACCAGAAAGGATTCTGCAGCCACACTTCAGTCATCAAAGGGGAAAAAATGCATCTCAGAACTAATGTTAACACAGGCAGAGATTTGCATCACTTCCTCTAAACTGAAAAGTCATTTTTAAAATGTTTTTAAAAGAAAACTTACTTGAAAAATTACTTTAAAAGGCCCCAACGAAACAGCCGAAGATAGGTTAAAATAACAATACCATGAGAGTCTCAGTGCAGCCTTAATTGGAGCTTGTTATGAGTATCAGTTAGTCTTACACCATTCAAAATATTACAAGCTTAAATTAACATTTTATTGTTATTATAATTTTAAATATATTAATACAGGAAGCACTTTTAAGTGTTAATACATAGTATTCATGTATAATGTTTTAATTTGCATTATTCATTATGAGAGCGTATTGAATAATCCAAAGCATTTCCTAAGCATTTTCCTAATATCAGCACTAGAAAACTTGTGGAAATTTTTTTTATGTGAGGATCTTTGTGTTTTTTTGAAAAATAAGGGAGGTTTGAGGAAGGCATTTAAGCTAATGTATCAAAATCAAATATGTGCCCATTATTGGCTGATTATTGCTCCATCTGCTCGGCGCTAACGTGAAAATCAATTAGGGAGTCTCCTTCCGCTGGCAGCGGTGCTGGGCTGGGACACAGAGGGGACAGCCAGCCC
>VXBQ01006256.1:0-90184 GCA_013400175.1 Phainopepla nitens | reverse complement strand
ATTAAAATGTTTAATTCAAGAGTGTCAGTGAAAAGTTGTTTCGCTTTTTTCAAACAAGCTTCAGCAAGCTCCTCATGTTTTGGCCTCCACTTCGCTTGAAAGGTCCGCGCAAATTTTCCTCCAGCTTGCCTTAATTATTAGAACCTCTGTGTAGGTTTTAATTTGTTGTGCAGCGCCGGACTTGCCACTGCCTGCATTCCTGGAAGAGCTGGGATTTGTGCGAGGATGGTGGGAGAGATCATGAAATGCGATTTAACTCCTCAAGGTCTGATTCGTGTACCTGCCGGTGTGGACACAGAGAGTAGTTCCACCGGCCGGGACAGGGCCCTTCTCTGTCTGAGGCACAAAACCAAAGGCCTTGGCAGGCCCGTGGCCCATTTCAGAGACCAAAGAGAGGTCACAGTTGTGTGGTAGTTGGAGCAGGAAGGAAAAATCAACAAAACAACTAAAAATGAGCAACAAGCAATATGAGAGTCATGAGGAAGTCATCAACAGCTGGTGATCAGCGGTTGTTCCAACAGTCCTTTGTTTTTCAGAAGTGGGTTTTCTCTCATTTGATGGGTGCATTGTGTATGTCCTCTAAATGCTTTTTCTTCTTATAAAAGCTTTCTTTTTTACAAATCCATTTACCTTGTGTTTCAGTTGCATTTAAAGGTCATTTTACACACACGTAACTGCTGTACTTTATAACAAATTCTTTTTTTCCTTCTAGCCTTAGAAAACACATGGCTTCACAAGAGGAAGAACAAGCTCAGCCCTTTACAGACATCTTCGATGAAGATGAAGCTGAAAGATCTTTTCTGTTGTCCAAGCCCACTTGCTTTATTGTCTTTGGAAAGCCAGTAAGCTCTCTGATAGAAGTTTGGTTTTTTTTTTCCCCAGATATTCTGCTAATAATTTTACTTTTCCTTTCAAAACATTTGTTTACCAGAGCTACCAAAAGGGTCAAATACCTAGCGTTTTTTTTTTTTTATTGTTGTTTGTTTGGTTTTTGGTTTTGTTTTTGGTTTTTTTGCCACTCTTCAAAACCTGCAGAGAATGGTAAAAATTCTGGTCCCATTTAATGAGACCAATTTTTGCCCTCAGTGACCAGTCAGTTGCGGTTAAAAATGGTATTACTGTACTTGAAAGTTACACGTTGCTCAAAATGTTTCTTCTCTTCTGACATTGACAACTGTAGTGTTTTTATTTTTCTGTTTAACCCCAGCCAGCAAGCAAACCCCATGCAGCCTCTTGCTCACTTGCCCTAGTGGGTTGGGACAGAGAATCAGAAGGGTAAAAGGGATAAAATGCATGAGTTGACAAAAGCTGTGCACGTGAGCAAAGCAAAACAAGGAGTTCATTCACCCCTTCCTATGGGCAGGCAGATGTTCAGTCATGCCCAGGAAAGCAGGGCTCCATCACACTTCATGGTGACTTGGGAAGACAGATGTAAAAGTAGTCCAAAAGTACTTCCCTTTCCTTCTGTTCCCCAGCTTTATATGCTGAGCATGACACCATGTCCTATGGAGTGTACTTGTGTGTCAGTCAGAGTCAGCTGTCCCAGCTGTGTTCCCTCCCAGCTTCCCACCCACCCTCAGTTTTCCTCACCAGCAGTGAGTGGCACTGTGGAAAGCCTCTGTGTAAGCCCTGCTCAGAGCAATAACAAAAACATCTCTGTATTATCAAAATTTTTTTCAACACAAATCCAAAACACAGCCCAACACTAGCTAATGTGAAGAAAGTTAACTCTACCCCAGCCAAAACCAGAACAATGCTATTAAAATATTTTGTTTTTAATAAACTTGGCAGGTTAAAGACATAAACAGGTGTAAAAGAACCTTCAGGTTAACGTACTGACTTAGAGACATGCAATGAGGTATTACAGATCTTAATATTAAAACTTTGACAAAATTCTATCCTATATATTTGGAAACATTCGAAATCTACCAACGTGTCCTGATAAAAGGATCTGTACTATATTTTAATTCAATAAAATGATTTTTATTTTCTCCATACATTATAATTCACGGTCTGTCTTTTTATCAACTAACTTGTGGCCTCCTTAACGTAGAAAAAATCGATATTTTGTAAACCTAAACTTTTCAGATTTTTCTCCCCAAATGTGGGTTTGCATTATTGCCTCAGTTTGCTGAAGGGAGTTCTTTTTTTTTGGTACAAGTTTGCCTTATGACACCTTATGCGTGTATGAACTTGTAAGAGTCAAGACATGTCAGCTTAACAGAAGACTGCAGTGAACCAACTCATCTAATTTTAAATTAACATCAAAATTTTAACCTTACATGAGAAGGGTAACTCTATATTTTATAGACCAAACCACCAAAAAATGCTCATTGAAAGACAGTACAAAAAAATCCTCATATTCTCCACCCCTGCCTTCAGTAGATGCTTGACATTAGTATAACAAAGAATTGAAATTGTACAGACCTTACCAGGAAAGCAGGGAATGAAATGGTTTATTTTTATGGTAATATCTTTTATGTATCTGACTGACAGAGTACCTATCCTGTTTAAGATAGATCTTTTAAATTAAAACCACAGTGCCATTAAAGCAAAGCCAAATACATATATTCTCATCACACCTGTAAGATGTAAGGTATGAGTAGGCTGCAGTGTTTGTTGATACACTCTTAACTAGGAAATGTCATTTATTTGTGGGATTTTGCTATTTTTTATCACAAAATTTATCAAGGACAAAAAAAACTGTCAAATCAGGTCTTCTTATATGCCCTTCTTTAAAAAAGTCACAATCCTAAGGGTGGAAGATGGTGAGTTTTGCAAAATCCCCTTCAGTTAATCATTCTTGGAAGCCTCATAATTCTCAGTAATGTTGGTTTTCCTCTGGATTCATGTAAATAATAAAGATTTTGTCAGTATCTAACCAGATTTGTGGACTAACAAGGGCAGTTTTTAAGCATTTGTTGTTTTAATAAAAAAATATTATCCCGATATATCCTACTCAGAAAGGGTTGAGTAGGTTTGCATCATAATTTCCTTTGAGGCTGAAGATAATAAATTCTAGTCCTAAGGCGTTTCTCATAGCAATTTGTGGTCAAATCATAGCTGAGTTTTAGACAGAGTTACTCAGAAACAAACTCAGTATAATGACTGTGGAGATGATTATTTTTGAGTAGCATCATATTAGCAATGCTAGGCAATATGAAGTAGAGGGTGGTATTAAAAAGAGTGCTTTGTGTTTGCCCAATGCATAACTCAGAGGCCCTAATCCCAATGGTAGATTTTAATTGTTTTTATCATGTGCAAATATGTTCTTCATTATGTTATATGTTTGGTTTTTGTTCTGTTTTTCTTTTAAAAGTATATTTTTCATTTTAAGGGTTCTGGAAAGAAAACGTTAGCTAGGAAAGTAGCGCAGAGATGGAACTGCATTTTCATAGAAGGTAAACACATGCTATATTTGGAAAATTGCTTTGGCTTCACAATAGCTTTTAGTTTAAAATACCCTCACTGTTCCCTGTCATTCAAAGGGCATGTGTCTGACTGCAGCAAACACTTCTGATAAGGACCAAGTAACCATTTTACCAGAAATAAAATTGCTGATCGTGGTCTTTCAGTTATTGAAAGAGGCTTAGAAAAATCACTGTGGGGTTTTTTAAATGAGAAATTCTATTCCCAATCCTGTAAGGGGATTCATGTGACTCTTCTTGTTGGGGGCAATCATTCAACTCCAGAAAGTACAGACATTTTCCAAGACAGACCATGAAAACATAGGAGGGTTTGTGCAGTGTCCAATACAAGGGGATATATTTCAGGAAACAGAACTATTTATCAAATGAAGTATCTTTACTTCTTTTGAAGATTTAGAATTGTGACATGGTAAAAATCACTTTAAATAAAATGCTTTTTTGACTTAGGTATATATACCTATGAGTTTTTAATATATAACAAGAAAAAATTAATACCTGGTCCTAAACATAGATCAGGCCAAAATCAGAAGGGACTGTATGGAATGTACTTAAGCCAGTCCACTCTGTTTAAATGTATTTAAATCAGTATTGACAAATGTTCATCAAATTGGTTATAAAAATAGCTAGGCAGTCTATCTCTGTAACACACTCTTTGCCGTTAGAAAGTTTTTCTTAGCAACTGATCTAAATCTCAGTTACTGCATTTTCAAGCCTTATTTCTGATTCAGGGAATTAATCTTTTCTTATTTTGTTCATGATATTTCTTTTAATTTTCTTTTAGCTACAAGAAAACTCTAGCTAGCGCATGTGTGTACACATTTATTGTTACTTACGCTAGTAATCTTTTTTCATTTTCTATCTCAAAAAAGAAAGAAACAAAGAAATTCAGCATGCATAAACGTGAATAATTTACGTTCCTCTCAAAGCAGGGTCAACTAGAGAGGGCTGCTCAGTTGAATCTGGGGATCTCCAAGGATGGAGACTCCACTTCCTCCCAGAGAAATACTTTGCAATGTTTAACTACCTTCTTGATGAAAAATTGCTTCCTAATTACTCCATTCGAATTTCTCATGTTCCTATTTGTGTCTGTTACCTCCTGTTCTAACTGTACTTCTGTGGTGACCATGGGTCCATCTTTGTGACCTCCCAGTAAGTTGTTTTGGATAACAGTGAGAGCTGTCTGGTTTTCTCCAGGCTGAACAAGGTCAGTTGTTTTGGCCTCTCCTAGGCTGTTCAATTCTTCGGATGGTTTTGGTGTTCTCTGCTGAACTTGCTCCGGAGTATCAACATCTGTCCTGTGCAGGGTTAAAAATAAACCAAGACAGAAAATTGTTGAATAGGAAAGATGTTTGCAGTCTTTTTAATGATGCAATATTTTCTATTCATTTATCCCATGAATAGGTCAATACTCATAAGTAAAACAGGGCCAGGGTGCACACAGATTGCTGATTTTCAGTTGCCTATATTGCTAATTAGTACATTCTCAGTTTTGGCCCATGGCAAATATTGTTCTCCCAAACACCTATCCATGGTATGAAAGATAGTATGTACAACAGTCATCATTCCTAGTAGGAACAGTTGGAAAACAGCCACTGTGTTTTGAAAAGAAAGATTATGGCTGTATAGGCATGAGTCACCTGGCTTCAGGACCTTTCCCTGGCCTGGTTTATTAGTAATACAAATGTAGCCCTAAGAGTCATTCTCGAAAACTTCTTTAAAATGTCTGATTATTGAATTCATACAGAAGTGGGAAACACCTCTGGGATCATTCTAGTATGTTGTCACTATCCACAGAGACAGAGGGCAGTCTTTGAATTTGATGGATGTCACTTTTCTTAAAGTAGATGATTTTGTGTGTCTAAACTTGTCTAAACTGGGTTTTTAAGTCTAAAAAGTAACTGAGCTCAAATGCTCATCTCTGGATTACAAGACAGTAATGCTGATTGAATTTAAATCAGTTGTTCAGATAATCCTGCAAAACTGCTGTTGTGCATTTTTGTGTAGTATGTACAGGGTTAAGCTGTAGGGAGAAACATCTGCTCAGACCTTGCCGTAAGGCATCAGGTTCTGGATGGGCAAAGAATAATAATGGCCCTGAATATAATGGCTGTTCATTTAAAATAGTCTGGTTGCTTGGAGCACACATACATCCTCCTGTGGGTGTATGTGTGTGTGCATATGTATCTGCAAGTACAAGTCTGTTTAGAAAATATTTTGTATTAATTGTTTTTCTTATGTTTGATATGCTTCCTTAGCTTCAGAAGTAGTTCAAAAGAATATTCAACAAGCAACAGAATATGGACTTAAGGTAAAGGTATAATCTTCTAGTAAGTTGTGTCACATTCTTAAGAAACACCTACTATAAAAGACTATGTTTTGCTTTTTATCCTAGTGTCAAGAATTGCTTTGTCAAGGTCAAAGGATTCCTGAGAAACTGGTGACAGAAATGATTCTGCAAAAGATTGAGTCACCAGAAGTTGCTCATTTTGGTAAGTGTATTTATAGCCTAAACTTCTTAGAATATTCTACCTATAATTTTACATCCATTTTACATCAACTGGGGCCCAAATATAATTCTAGCTTTTTCTTGTGCTCTTGAGGTTATAGAATATCAATAAACTAAAAGTGTGTTTAGGGATTAATTTACCAATGTGAGAGATCAGAAAGTGTCATACTGGTCTTATGCTGATTTTGAGAAAATAATTTTCCCAAAATTTTAAGTGCTGATATGACTCTTATTTGACAGTATTATCCGTTCAGAAGAATCTTAGGATTTAAAATACAGATATTTTATTCTTCAGTACTTCTATGACAACAACATAACAAAAATCCATCAGTGAAAATGTTTTAAACCTTTTAAGTAATGAAAGAGAAGGAAAACAGATTACTGAAAGTGCCAAGTATTATGGTTTTTTTTTTCCTCTTACAGAATTGTTTATCCCCTTTGCATTTTGTGACACAGAGTAGGATGGATGAGAATAGTAATCGTGGTGGCTATAATTCTTCTATTTGGGGAAAGATTTTTTAATTGAGGCTGTCAGGACAAGTGCTGCAGATCTTGCTAGTGTCTGAACCTGCTTCTCTGATAAGAAAACAAATGTACTGCTAAGAGGAAAGGAAGTGAGAAGGAAATGTAATTTCTTTTTCTTGTTTTACTTTTATTTGAAATTTCCATCATAGAGAGACAGGTGTAATGCCAGTGTTAGTTTCTACTGCTCTAAAAAACTAGCCTGCTTTTAAGCTTTCAGTTGCAATGGGTCTTATTCCTTCTCTAGTAAAAGACTCAACAGTTTTGCAAAATCTACAGCCTTACCTGGTTAAACCAGGCTTTAAAAACAGTATGTAAAAGACAAATAGGGAAGAAATAATTAAAAAAAAAAAAAAAGAACACAAAAAACTGCTTCAAGAGGTAGCAGCAGATATGCCAGTCTCTTAATCTGTATGTGAGGACTTCAGTAAAGGCATGAAGAGGTTTCAGTGTTGTTGGAACTCCCCTCCTTGAGTCATTCTGAAGATGTTTGTATCACAGAGGAGCACAGAGGTGCTGGCGACTGTAAACACGACTGTAAAGTTATGTAAATTTTGGTTCTTGTAGCCAAGATACTTTCTGCATTACAGATGCCCCAATGTAGCAACAGACAGAATAACCAACATCCTCACTAATTTTCCTAACAACTAGAACTGACCTCCAAAACCAGTTTCTGTTTTAGTATTTCTAATAACTTTTTGTTTGTCTACTACTATCTTAACGAATCCCTAGGAAGCTTAAGTAGGTTTTCAGCACGAACTAATCAGTCAATTCACTGTAAATGATTCATTAAAGGTTTTAGAAACTGTTGTATGAAATGTTGGGTTTTTTACTTTTAGTGTTTGTAAAATGCAAGTTTTTAAACAGTATAGTAAGTGTCTCTCAAAAGCTTCTTGGTAATCCCCTGGTTACTTTTCGATCTAGTTGATAGTTGTCTTGGGTATACTTCATGATTATTATTCTCCTCACATTATTGATTTGGGGGCAAACACTCTCTCAGAGAATGGCTTCCCACGTTACATTCCCATTTCCCTTACATCAGCTCTTGTTACCTGGGATGTGTTGATAAGCAGAGGCTGTGCATGTTTTCCACACCTCACTAAGAATTCTCTAAAGGTATCAACAGCTTAGAATCCAGGATTTTAATTTCCTAGAGGAATGACTATACATTTTGCTCTCCAGTACTTACCCTCTTCTACTCTTACATCTATACATAGTAGCTTCCCAGAGAAGTAGGAGTCTTCACTCCTAACACCTCTTGCAAAGACTGCTGCCGCGTGTTTGTGCTGCCCAGACTTGTGTTTAAATGTTATCACATAAAATTCTAAGTGTGCACATTTCTCTAAGGGAATATTCTCATTATTTGGCTAAAAACATCCGTCTGATTTTTGTTTGGTCTCTCATCCTGGCCTCATGAACATTGATTTTATTGCTGTTCAATAGTTCTTACTGCATGCACACAGCCATCAGTAGTTACAGTACTTTCCTAGGAACTTGAAGCTACGAGTTCATCCAAGGGGCTGAGCACTGTAATACTTGGAAAATATATTATTAGCACTCTGCTTGTCATGTCTAGCCAATGTCTGTTTGCCAAACAAGACTCAGCATTGTGTGTCCTGAGTGAACAGATGCTTACCTAATTATCCATGTGCATACTGTGTGCATAGTGCCTCCTTTTGAGAGGCAGGAGAGTGGTTCAGACTCCCTTCATTAGAAGCCAAAACATTTAAAGGTTGTGTAAAAAGCCTTGACTCCTAGTTTAAGTGCTTTAAATCATATAGTGGCTACTTTTTACAGTGGCTTATAAAGTCTTTTTGTGGCAAAACTGGTCACTGAAAGTTTGTTACTTTTTAGGCACTACAATGTATGAGCTAGGCACATAAAGCAGGGGGTCTGAGTATGGTCTTAATGTCTACATGTTTTTAATTGAGTTAACTGATGTTGAGAGTACGCTATAAACCTGAAAACAGCACACTTTTTTTTGCTCTGTATTTCATCTGAAGCAGATATGGGTGCACAGTTTTTTTAGCAGTGTTGTGTTATGTACATGATTTAAAACTGTACCACTACATGTATTGTTTAAAGGAGATGAGTATAACTAGCTCTATATTTGACAAACCCTCTTAAAATATGTTCAATTAAATGTATTTGGCAGGTTATGTTCTCACTGGATTTCCTTCTCTCTCAGAGGAATACATGACTGTTCCACAGCAAATACAGAAAATAATGAATCTAAAATTAAAACCGGATATCCTGATTAACATTAAGGTAATGTCATCTTTAGTAACTTCCTAGTATTTTTCCTAATTATTTGTAGACTCATATGCTATGCATGCCAAATATAATACTTTCCTCTGTACACTTGAGTGTAGAATTTATTGAAGAATGATAAATACTTTTCTTTTATATTGGAATATAATTTCACTGGTTTGTTCCATTATAAGCATTGCTGAGGTAAAATAATGAGCATGTCCTAAAACTTCAGCAGCAGTTACAGTATTTGCACCTCCACCAATTAGAAGATACAGGTTTTCAAGAAAAGGAGACTTAGAATTAACATGATTACTATGGGATTTTGGACACATGTACATCTGCCACTTGTGTAATGCAGGAAGGAACTTCTCACATATGGAAGTTAGAAAGTAAATAGTTTTATTTTTCAGTCACTAATTGTGAAACTGCTTCGTTACTAATTCATCTTGTTTACAAATCTCAATTTCTTCATTGCAGTGATGTGACATACCAGATATTTTACAAAAGTGGCCCTGATCTAGCCAGAGGAACATAAATCATTTAGTGTGGGATTCAGAGGACTTTCTCAATGTAATTTAAAAGAATGGACTTGCTTGTTATGCCCACATTAGTAAACAAAACAAGTCAAGAGGGACTCTTCAGACATCAGGCCAACTGCTTTGGCCAAACACTGCTAAGCTTAGTCAGAGTGGGGTGGCAGTGCCCAAACTGCCCACAGGGAAAGGCCCGAGGCTGTGCCATTCTCCAGATTGTGCCCAGCTGTTCACTGGGCAGGATTCTAGCTGGCCCACACCGAGCTGTGCCAGACTCCTTCCAGCAAAATAATTGTATGTATAATCACGGGCACACTGTCGGGCCCTTCCTCTAGCAAGCTTTTATTTATAGTCAACTAGATTATTTTTGTCTTCTACTTTGAATGTGCAGAATGAGCTGCTGAGACAGCTCAGAATAGTCAGCCTCTGGTGGTGTGCTCCATTGTCATTGGGATTTTGATTCTAGTTAGCACATCTGTGGGTTTTGTCAGATGCTAAGCCTCAGGATATGGACCTACTCTATCACTTTGCAGATTTAACTCAGTGTTTGTTTTAATCCCATACTTTTGAGACTTAATTTGCTTGAACATGCATATTGAAACTTGGTGAATGCTTACTTCAAACCTTTTTTTCTGTGGTCTCAGAAGAATCCTAAAACATCAAAGAAACATATTTTTGTCCTGCTTCTCAGCCAGATTTTATTTTTTCCAGAAAGCTAGTCTTTGTTTTAATGCTACATAGTGAGAAATCCCCATTGATTGAGAATATGTGTTGCATAGATTCATGTGTAAATAAAAGAGTGATACTAACTACACCAGAAAGAAAAATTAAATTCTTGACTTCGTGTAGTATCATCTCCTCCAGGAAAAGGACTGAGACTAAAAGTACATTAAAAATCCTTGCCCCAAAGTCAAAGAAATAACTTTGCCTTTGATTTCAGTGGATTGAAGCTGTTTTCACAGATATGTCAGAATTGTAACTATTTTCATTAGATCGAAAACAAAGGAAGAAGAGAGATTCTAGATAACGGTGGCAATAATGAAATACTCTTATTAGTAGACCAGTTTGGAGAAATTTTGTCTCTGCAAGAAAAAAGATGTTATAGCAGTACAATAAGCACAATTTCCTTTTAATTTTTCCTTGCTAGTGTTCAGATTATGAGTTATGCCAAAGAATATCAGGACAAAGGCTAAACCCTATTTTGGGGGAGATATATCAGAGGAACCAGTGGGATCCTAAAGTTACTGGCAAGCATAAGAAAGAGGAAGATCAGGATGAAGAAGAGGAAGAAGAAGAAGAAGAGCAGGATGCAGAAGAAGAAGAAGATGAAGAGGTAAATATTGCTAATTTCTAAACAGTGAAAATATTACAATGTACTTTAGACAAAGCAGAAAAATTCTGATCTTCTAAAATACCACCATACTCTGTTATGAATTTATTTTGCTCAAATTTGATCTTAATTCCATTTCTGTCCTGCTTTAAGAGATGTGAGGTAGCACTGAAACAATAGGTTTAAATGACAGAAAATGTTGATCATTGTATAGCTTAATGTGGACTCAGTCTTTGACTCAAAAGTCACTGATGTGTTTCTTACCATAAGTTAAAAGTGTGTATCAGGAAAAAGAAGGAAAAGGGTGCCTCTACACTGCCTGAATCACTGTTTCTGAATCTAGACATAAAAGAGTCCTTCATTTTTTGTTTTTTTTTTTGTGGTAGCAACTTTTTACTAATATTTGCAGGACACTAACTTGTTTTCTGGTTTTGGTGTTACACTACTACAAATGGATTTTTTTTTTTTTTCATGAAGGTATTAGTTTTGAGATCAGGTCAAATTTTTATAATAGAGGCCAGAGAATTATCAATGCAAGTTCTAGGCACATTGCTCTCAATGCATAGAAACTACAGATCCTATCCAGGATAGGATCATAGTCAGAAGTCACTGGACTAATACTCATTGCAATACTCTCCAAAGCTACTTTATTTAAATTTAAGTGAAGACAAAAATTATTTTAATACATTATTTCTGTGTCTTGAAATTTTGTTTTGCAGACTGGAAAAGGTCCACGTAAGAAATTAGACCCTTTTAATCAATTAGTGCAGAGGCCTGAAGATTTTCTTGAAAATGCAGAGAAAAGAATTAGAATATACAAGGACATAGTGCTTCCTCCTTTAGAAGTAAGAAAATACAAAGTAATATGATTATGCATAACAAAAGATTTTTAAAATATCTTGCACTGTTTTCATTGGTTTTTTAGTTTGAGATTTGTTGTACTGAGATGGTCATGCTGCAACATATCCCCAAATTCTGAAATTTATTCTGAAATCAGTGATACAAAGCTGTCATCTGTAGGTGTTGTTTCTACTCTGCAGTCAAGATAAAGTAATCAACTTTGACTTTTAAGAGTGAAACCCTACCTGCCACCCCATAGGCTTTCTAAATCTAGTAAGTGAAATATTTGAAGACTCCATTGTTTCATCACCATTACCAGAGTCCATTCCAGAATGCAATCCCATAAGTAATCTGCACCCATTGTCTTCCACTCCAATGGATTTCCTTTCTCACTTGCTTCATTGCCTGCAGATTTATATACACAGTAATTAGCCCATTCATTTGTTTTACCACTTATTTAATTTCTGCAGTTATGACATTTCTTTTCCTGTTATGTTCAGGAAACTGGATTTACTGTGTGTTTCTTTCCCTCCTTCCCCCTTCTAAAAAAAAAAAAAAGCCTGAGGTCCAAAGGAGTAGTTTGTTCTTTTTGGGTTTGTTTGGTTGGTTGGTTGATTGGTTTGGTTTGGTTTGGTTTGTGGTTTGGTTTTTTTTTTGTTTGGTTGGTTTTAGTCTCTTAGTACAAGCAACTGCAAAATCCTCATGTTTCATTCCCACTTGACAATTACTGTTTATGCCTTTCAGTTTCCTCATGGATTAGTTAAATCTCTAGATAAAATTGTGTAAAAGTGGTCTAATGGCCTTTGCTGGAGTAACAAACTTGCTACTGCTGTGAAGGGGAAAACAAAAAAAGTTTTTCTCACATCAATCTCCCATGAATTTCTTATAAGTGAGCTAATGGAAAGTTGTCAAAATTAAATTACTTTAGGATGTATACCAAACTTCAACAGTTTCAAGACATTCCACTAGTTGGCTGGGTTCACTTGGTGTTCACTAGCAATGAATGTATTGGTGAAGATGCTTAGTGGTCCACTAAGACATTAAAAGAACACAGGGTTTTATCAATTGGCCCAGGTAGAGTTTGAGATTATGAAATTGAAATTGAAACAAAAAGCTTGTAAGATGTGCAGTTTTCACTGATAGAGTAATAGGTAGAACAAACTTTGGAGAACAGACTTTGATTTCTTGATAAATTGTTGGGATTAAAATGATCTGAAATAAATGTGAAATACTGCAGTGAGGAAGGAAACCTAATGAACAACTAAAACGTGAAATAATTGGCTAGACCTCAGTACTTCAGACAATCTGCAATCTGTGGGGATTTAGTTAGTCAAAACTGAGTCAATAAATGTTAACCAATAAACTATTGTTTAAACTCAAATACTATGGATGTACTAATAAGACTGTAAGACCACTGTATATGAGAGAAATACAAACTATTATCCTTTCTTTAGAAAAGTATTAGAAAGAATGCATTAGTCATTATCTATTACTATTTATTGGTATCTATTTTCAAAGACAGAGCAGATGATTTAATTTACAGTAGAGAAGACAGACTAGATGAAATGAGCCAGGAAATTAGTTCTGACAATAAATGTAGTGAAGAACTGGCACAGATTACCTGCAAAGTTGTAAAGTCACCTGCAATAGGCCTTTTTAGGCTTGAGGTTAGACCAGCATTTGTTAGGAATGGAGTCAGTATTCTCAGTCCTCAGAGAGAGGCATTAACAATTGACATGGGATTTCTTTTTTTTAGTCTAAGACATTATTTGGTAGTGTAAAAATTTAAAATAAGAAAAATAAAATATATGGTGCAAATTTTAAAGAATTAGGAGTCAGGACCAAAATTAAAACACTGGTCTCATGATTGGCATTTCCAAGAAACGTATTAATTGAGATTATCATCATGTTCCAGCAAAGAATTAAGGTAGTTAGACAATTAAAAGTTGAATTCATACACAAATGTTACTGTTTCTTGGTATTTTTTAGCTCTCTTGCATTTGAGCTAAGGTATCTAAGCTATCTCCTGAAATCATTGTAACTCCAGTTTTGGAATTATCTCTGTATTTATCTGTCATCAAATTAAAGTTAATCTCCAGAAGATTTTATAAGCCATTAATACAACAAATCTTGATTTTGCTGAAGTCCCCAGGAGTCCAACCTTTGATATGTATAGGAAGAGAATAAGCTTCAGTGTCATTATCTGGTTAACTATACTCAAGTGACAGGTGTGTTCTTAAACAGGAAATGTTGGCTGCCCAGGATTGTCGGTATCTTATTGAAGTGGATGGAAGTCAGGAACCAGATCATGTCTTTGAGGTAAGTAAACTGTGCACCAGCTAAGTTAACCTCCACTAGAAAATAATTTCTCAATTCTGTGGATTGTTTTCCTGTTGGCAAAATTTTAAGTTGTGTTTAACACGCATTCATTTACTATTAGAAAACATGACTTTTGAAATACTTGCTTCCATCCTCTATCAGTTGTAAGATTCGCTGCTCTGCCCCCAGGCTTACACATATATGTTACATGAGAATATTTTCAGGCAGGCTACAAACTTTTGTATTTTTTCCATCTGGTTTCAGTGCTTTTTCTGATCTGTATTAATGAAAAATATAGTGAGAAGTTAAAACATTTTCAGTACGATATGTTTAGAAAACTGGTTTATTTGATGCTTGTGTCTAAAATATATTTTTTATAATGGAATATAATTTTTATTAATTTTGATATTGTTTTGCAATGTAATAGAAGACCCTTGATTCGTGTAAGAATTCTGCTGAGTGCTTGTGTCTAGATTTTTAGCTTATAAAAGATAACTTGTTCTCTCTGTCAAAAAACCTGCAATGGTAAATTTTGAAGATAGGTAATCTTATCCTCACAACTAAAAGTTGCTTCAAATCAGAATTTACAGTATGGGCTTAAAAATTAAGTAGGAGATTGTCTTTGACAAGGCAGGAAGTGAACTTTTCCTGCATTTGCTCCTCTGTTTGAAATAAATTGTATTATTATAATTCTGTAAGTTAATTATTTCAGTTTATGCCTAACTCTACCAAGAGTGGTCCTATGGGGAAAAAAAAGCCAGTAATTTTGCAGCATTAGAACAAACAATTTCCTCATTTATGATCTGTTTGTGAACGTTATAACACAAAATTTATAGTAAGTGCAATCATGTTATGTTATGATTCCAACCATTTTACCTACAACTAAGGCAAAGGCTTATAATAAAACTAGCCCAAACATGACAGAATTTGCTTTTTCATTTCAAGAATACTTGCATTCAATTAATATTACATTCAGGAAATACTTCAAAAAAACTTAATATCATCTGATTCTCATGGGTAGACATTTGGTTTAAATACCTTTCAAAATAAACTACCCCAAGTTGTATTGCTTCTGAATGTGCATAATCTGATTTCCCAGAGAGATTTACCTCTTTTTCTGATTGGAGTTCATCTGAGTACCTGCACTGCCTTGAGGGAACCTTCATAGTCTTGTCCTTTAGTAGGCTTGGGATTCACAGCATGAGGAGGAGATAGAAGAGCTGTGGTTTGGCCTTTTGCACTGCCTGCATCTACCAAACTCAGCTCAATCTGAGAACTCAGCTCAGTAACCAGCATGAGTCTGAGTTAGAAACTAGGCCTTGGTGTTTATGTAGCCATTACATAGATAATAAGTTGCAGTTTTAAATAGACTTTAGGGGCCCTTCAGAAGACAAAAGCAGTTTTGACTGGTACTAAATCAAGACTTATTTTCTCTTCAGGCAGTGGAAGGCCGACTTCAGTCTATGGATGTTCAAAATGCAGCTCCTGTAATCAGACTTCAAAGTGAGCAAGAAGAAGAAACGCTGGAGGGAAAGGAAAACGTAAGTGTGCTTTTCTAAAGTGTGATTGACTGTAATAACTAGAATTATTTTTCTTTTCTGCTCTAAGCTTATATTACAACATCTTTGTTTGACAACAACCAGTTTGTTTTACCTGTAAGGTAATGCTGTAAGGGCATTTTGTAAGCACTGACCTTTCAGAAATGAGAATTTAAGGTAATTCTGGGACTTAAATCCACTTAAAAAGTATGCAAAGAAAAAAATCTGTCATTTCAAAAAAAAAGCAGGCAATGATCACAATAAAATTTGGAATAAAATGTTTGTTTTAGCAATAGAGGAAAAATTAATTCCTTCCAAGGAAATAAAGAAAGTTTAGCCAAAGGATAACAATCTCAACAACTGACTTATTTAGTGTGTTTGTTTTAGTTTGTGTGTAAGCTTTTAGTAACCATAGTATTCAGGGCAAAGACTTCTGCATCTTAACTGAACATTATGTACAGAATTGCTTCCCTTGGTGTTGAACCTTTTTGCTAAGTGTCCTCCAGTGTGCAGAAGTCAGTGAGTAATTTGGTTCTCTACATCTGCCCTCTAATAACTCATGATTTCAGACTTCTATCCTGCTCTTACATAGCTATACAGAAGAATTCCAGTCTGTATAATTTTATTCCTTCTTACACAACAATCTTGTTGTGGGATTGATCAGTTATATTACCATTTTCTGAAAATTATCCAATTTTGCTTTGTCCTTAGGGAGATTAGGGCAGCAGGAGACCCATTGCAGTAAAGACAAGGGCAATATTTAAACAATTTAAATATAAACCTTTGTCATCTATTCTCTCTGTGCTCAACATTCCTGACATTCAAGTTGGTTTCCTGACTGCTCTTGGGCATTGAAAAAATGTTTTCACAGAGGGATCTATTTCTGAGGAGTAACAGACAGGGAAAATTCATAACTTTCAGTGTAAAACTGCTATTTTAATGCCTGCCTTTGTTGGTTCTGAAAGTTCTTCTGCAGTTCTTCACAGCCAGCATTTGTCTGTACTATTCTGAATTTAGAGTCACCATGACTTTAGGATTCACTCACTATTCACATTCTGTAGAAAGGCTACTAAATGTATTCCTATCATATGATATTTGTGCATGCCTAAAATAGATATTTTAATATTGCTATACCCTGACACAGATCGTGTTCCTTCTTTCATACCCTTTAGAAGAAATCATAGCCATTTTTTGTTGTCTTCAATAAGTGGCTCTTTATAATGTTAAACTTCTAAAAATAATAAGTAAAGCCTACAAGAACTATTTTAAGTACTAGTTCTTTTAAATAGACCTGAAAAATGAAGTAATTTCTCTTTAAAGTTGTCGTACAGTTCTGAAATAAATAATTTTTTTAAAATGTTCTAAAAAGCACTATATGGTTTTCTTTTTAAGGTTGCTTATTTTCCATTAAAAGGTTTCAGAAAAGTCTAATACGAAGGCATATGTAGCTTCAGACAAAAATTACACTTCAGTTATTGCTGTTTCAATAAACAGGATGAACTTTTCCGGGCTCTGTCGTCGTACAAGCTGATAGCACCCAGATACCGATGGCGTAGGAGCAGGTGGGGACAAGTGTGTCCCGTGGCTCTAAAGGGAGGGGACATTGTCATGGGAGACCCAGAGTTTGCTGTCAGGTTAGTGGAATTTGGCACTCTTAATTTTCACACCTAGCTTATGAGATAACTGTCTGTATCCGTTAGCTTCTCTTCTGTTTTAAGTTTTCTAGGTAAAATGTACATCCTGTCATCCCAAGAGGCATTGGACAAATTTGTGTTGAATCCACGGCCTTACCTCTTACCTCCAATGCCAGTTTCTCCTTGTAAAGTATTCGTATTTGGTCCTCCATTCTCTGGAAGGACAACTATTTGTAATGGAATTGCACAGAATTATAAAGGAAAGGTAGGTTCATAAATGTCTTAGGTAGCAGAGTATCAGCTGGGGGTTGGGAATCAGTTAAGCACATCCTTGTCACGTTATTAACATTCACATTACAAATATAGGGATTTCGGAGGAAACATAGGATTTTAGTGAAATTCATTTTATAAAAGTAGCTACAGGTCAAAAATACTTTTATATACCCTCTTGCATTGCAGTTGTCTTAGCATTAGAATACTGTGAGTAACTTTTGTATCTAGGATAGTTAAATATATGTGCAAATTAAAAATTTCTTTTTCAAAAAAAACCCAACCCTGCACTTGAATTATATGTAAATTTTTCTGAAATATGCAGAGCTTTTCCAAAATGGTTTCATTTTGTAGAAGTTGGATCAGATGCTATATTTGTCTTCTGTGATATTTGTATTTTTTCACATCATTTCGCTAGGTTCTTGATATGGACAAACTCATTCAACAATATAAAGAATCAAGAGAAGAAAACGCTGAGGAATTGCAAAAGGATGCAGTAGAAAAGGCTATAGCAGCAGTGAAAAATAGATTGGAATCAGAAGAACAATCAGAAGAATCAGGTGAATGAGCTATTCTGTGGTCTTAGAAGCTGTCTTATTTGCTTTACATTATTTAACTGAAGCAGTTGCTGTCACTTTGACTTAGAAAAAGTTGCAGCAGTTGTTATGATTGCTGTGCATTAAATATGAACTAAAAGAACATGGCAGTGAAGGGAATAGTTTAGTAAAATTCAGTATTTTTACAGATATATATATATTAAAAGTGCTTTGAATTTGAAGGCCATGTAAAAAAAGAGTTTTCTGAACTCTGAGCCGAAGGAAGAAATTGGTTCTGACTGACACTGGTTGAAAACATTCCATTTTAATGACTTTCTGACAAGTTAAATGTCTGCAAAAATGAAATACTCGTCAAGAAAGCAGCTTGTCAGCTGGACTGATGTGAATCCAGAACCTACAGGATTTTCACTTTGCAGCAGCCTTCCAAGTATGCTGCCACAGATGGCACATTCATAAGTCGCTCTAGCTCTGGTCACATTTAGACTTCTTAAACTGCCTAGTTTTCTGCAGCTTGACAAATTCAATAAATATATTGAAAAGGTGAAAATAATATGTTATTTTAGTGTCTTTTAAACAAAGTTTGTATTTTTTTCCAAGGAAGTTTAATGGATGCTTTTCAAAATAATTTCTTTTGGAATGAAAATGCTCCTTTGAATTAGAATTGCCTTTTTATAGTTAGCTCTAGTTATGGTTGCAATGGACAATCAGGCCATTTTGCCTTATTCACCTAAGCAAGGAATTATGTTTGGCTTTCTCCTGGGTAGGTACATGTAACAAGAGGTCAATGTATTCCTCTACTGCTGCAAAACTGGTGCTGACAGTGATAAAAAAGCATTGCATTGCAGTAAGAATAATGATGAGCTATGACACAAAAATTGAAACAGTTAAACAGTGTTACGTTCCAGATTCCTGGCTATGTAAATACTTTTGAGGACAGGGATGTGAAATCCTATTAGAATTAATGGGGAATTAAACCTAATTAAAAACTTTGGAGAGCTCAAGCAATTTTTTTGCAAAACTGAAGTACAAACAGAGGATGTATTTTCCCTTACACTTCTTTTTGTAGCATAAGATTGTTTCAGAATTTTTTAATAGATAAGAAGATGTTTGGGTTTGGGCTGCAGTGAGGTTTTTTGCAGAATGAAAATTATTAAGATGCTGCCCCTTTTCGAGGCACCTTGTAACTTGGCAAAAATAACCTGATAAATGTTTGCATTTGTGCATGTAAAAAGTATCGATAAAGTCATTGAAAAATCTTGACATAAATACAGAAAGTAAATATGGTATTTTTTCCAAATTATACGCATGGTAGATACTGAAGTTGGCTAAAACAGTTCTTCACCAAATTTTATTAAACTGTTTACTCTGAGTGTTCCTTAAAAAACTTTTATATAGTTACAGTTGTTGTGCCAACAATTAATAAGAAAATGTGGATCCAATATGAATGTTTTGCACATCACAGGGAACGCAGGCTACTTTATTGTTTAAAATACACTGCCTTGATCTAAAATTTTTATTGATTGAAAAGTTAGTCTGGTCAGCCTTTTGAATTAGGAATCAAAGGGAAATCAAATTAAAGGAAATTCTAGCGTGCTGTAAGTGCCTGATTGTTTTAGTACAGAAATGTCATCCTGTTCACATTGAAACAATATTTAACTTAGAGAAAGAAAATACTGTACAGTTAGAAAGGTTTTTTTCTACGAGAGAGAAAACCAGGATCTTAGTTTATGAGACACACTGTACGTCTGCATTCAGAACCGGTGTTTGTTTCTTTCTCAGAGCAATTGTGTACTGCTTAAAATGGCTGCTGTGCTGGTCTTATGATTTAATGCTTTATTTGATTCCTAATTTCTAATTTCTCTATGAAGTGCATTTAAAAAAACCTATGTTGTTAGGAATACCAGAGGTAACTACTGACCACCCAGAAGTTCAAGCCATGGTAGAAGAAGCCATGCAAAATGCATCAGCCTCTGAAGTTACATCACCTGAAATATATGCTGAAGTACTGGAGAGAGCTATTGCAGAGGTGAGACTACAAGTACTATGTAGCAAAGTACTTTTTTCCTAAGAGCAACTTGTAACAGTTTATACATTATCCACATATCTTCTTAATTTTTCCATTTGAGAGATGAGTTTCATTTATATCACACAGCCCAAAAGCTTACATAGCATTGAGGAGACACTGAGGAAGATCATGAAAGACAGATATACTAAGGACTATTTTAGAGTCCTTTATATCTAATAAAAATATGAGTGTGCATGTGTGTATATATATTCACACACTTATACAGAAATTATTTCTGTCTTGCAAATTACCTGAGCTACAGGTTGTTAACAGCTGGGAGAATTAACTGAGAGATCATGGTATGCTCTGTCTATTCTTATATTTTTAGTCACTATTAAAGAGGTGAACACCAGATGTAAGGGTTTGAAAAGAATTGTTTCTGAAGATTTATCCAAGAATCTTGAAATGCTTTAAGTTTGTTCAATGGTGTGTAACTATTGAAACTGGAGGGTGAATTCTTTATAGGCAGGCTTTAAAAATCACTGTTATATTACTCTCGTCTTGTTTAAAGTGTTTTTAATTTCATTCAGACATATAAAGTTATAAAAGTCTTACTTTTTATTAACCTGAAATGACAATAAGGAAAAATCATAGTATTTAGAAAGTAATCTTGAATTGTGCAGTTTTTTTTGTACAGCTGCTTTAAGTCTTTTGATATTCCTGTATGTGACATTTTCTAACAGCTGATGAAGACAAACAAAGACAGGTTTCCTGGTGCTCCAGAAAGAGGGGGATGGGTAGTTGATAACTATCCTCTGTCAGAAGACCACTGGTCAGCTTTATCAGAGAAAGGACTTCTACCTGATACTGTTGTCTGTCTGATGGATACAGAAAAAGATGGTTAGTAAATGCACCCTAATGCAACTTTGTATTTTCTTTTTTTTTCCTGTGTTGATATCTGTATATAAAACATACTTATGAGAAAAACTAGTAGTTATGTCCCATTTATAAGGCTTCAGGGGTCTAGAGAAGGAATAATCCAGGGAATCAACAAGAGTACCACAATTTCTTACAATTTAGAGTAAGGGAATTACACTGAATTTAAAACAGGAATGCTTTGCTATAACAGTAAAGAAGATTCCTCCCATTTTTAATCAATTTTCAATTTTCTCCTATTTACCATCAGCAGGAAATACCAGTAGACTCTTGTAGCATAAGATTTTTGTATTCTTTGGCTGGCTGCCTGGCCACCACCTTGTGATGTGGCTGTTGGTCAAATTTCTCTGCCTTGGTTTTCCCATTTGTAAAATCAGGTTAGCAATATGAAATTTCTCAGCTTGAGAGAAAAGGCAAGGAGAGAAATACCTGTATGCAGGTGTATCCTGTTCTCCATTCTGGGATCAAAAAAAAAACCCAAAAACAAACCAGTAACTCAGTAACTTCTTACCAAGATGGATACAATAGTTTAGTATCCATGAATTCAGAGTAAGGGATTTTTACTTTACTGTTTCAAGCCAAAAGATATGTTGGCACCAGGCATCAATAACTGAAGACATTCATATTCTGTTAAAAGTTTGTCTGTCAAATCATGTCTTCATGGATTATATCTGCTTGATTCATACCACACCACAAGTTTAATTGACCTTTGGCAATGTTTGATGATTACCTGTTCAACCCAGTCCATTATCAAAAGGTCTTTCAGTGGCAGAAACTTCCACTGAAGAAAGGCATGATGGGTCTATTCACATATAGTTCAAGAAAACTCAGTAGATTCCCAGCATTGGATCCAGAGATCTTTTTAAGCCTTGTCCCTGAATGTAAAAATCAACCTGAGAAAATCAAGGTTACACAGTTTACTCAGAACAGATTTCTGATTTAAAAAACCCAAGATTTTTCAGAAGTAAGTCAACTGATTAGCAAATCATCCTCACAACCCAGGAATAGTACCTAAACTACTTAGTCACACAGCTTTGTGAAATTTTGTTACTAAAAGTGTTTCAGTGTGGCCAGAGCTCATACACAGACTAAATACGGGCTAGACATTTTTATGAGAAAGTTCTAGATCCAGGGTTTGTCAGAAAATCATATTTGCAAAAGCTGTCATTCAAGACTTCATCTCAGACACTTTTGGAAAGAACCTAGGGTCAAATTGCATTTCCATGCCTCATCTTTGCTTCCCAGCCATTCCAAACTTATTGAAATGTTCATGTACCTAGTTTCTGGGCCATAGTACATTGTACTATTCATACAACCACAAAAAGCTTCTTCTTCCTGTAGCTGGCATATGGTAATGTAATGCCAATAATAATAAGCTAAATAATAAACATCAGGAGTCTACCTCTAGCCTGTACTGCAGGCTAGGGGCTCCATTGAGGTGGGAGAGATGCTTTCAGAATTATATTAAATTTCTCTTCACTTCTCAGAATTTAACAAATTAGTGAATTAATTGGATAGAAGAAAAGGTTGTCTCATGGTCTCTGAAAGGTTTTAATCTAGATCAGACATTTTGGAAACACATAATTCTTCATGACAACCGTGTTGAAAAGTGGTCAGCAACTGCTTTTTTTTGTTTGTTTGTTTGTTTTGGGTTTTTTTTTTGTGAAGGGAAAAATTTGGGAATTTGTAGCAGAGGCTTTCAAATTATGACCTCTCTAGAGCCTTCCTATTACGTGCTTCCTTCCTGTAATATACATATGTCTGCCATTTCCACTAGTTCTCAAAACCTAGCTCTGAACTACTTGCTCTAATCAGAACAAGCTATTTTATACTCTTGATAGTATAAAAATATGGCTAAAAAATGTAGCCTTTTGCTTATGGATACATTTCCCTTGAATTTAGCTATTTTGTTTCTCTTTGTTCTTTTTAGTTGCACAATTGTGGTGACTCTTTACTTGATTCCCGCTCGTTTGTCGTTTAAATAATCGTGTAGTGGTGAAGTTTACATTTTCACAGCATTTGAGTCATTACTTTGTAAGCTGTTCCCTGACTTAGTCTAAACTCTTGTTAAGTCCACTGATGAAAATGGGTTTCAGCCACACAGCCATGTATAAATCTATTTGTCAAAGTAAATAAATCAGTAGAGTTCCTAGTAGGAACAGCATATTCTTCCTTTCTGCCAACCAGCTGTACTTCTTGAGGTATGCACATTATTTATATTTTTATTTGAATGTTTTCCATTTGTTTCTTCATAGTTTCCTTTGTACACTTGCAAATAAAACAAATGTCAGAGTAACACATGATTTTTGAAAGTATAAGATAAATCATTTCAGTCCTGTCTCCCTTGATAGCCTTCATAATCTTCCAATAACCCAGATTCAGTTTTTTAGGTGCTTTGAATTGGAAAAAAAGCTCTAAAACAGTAGAATTCAACAGCATAATAACATTTCAGTGGTATGTATGCTTTTTGTTGACTCTAAAAGAAAGTTGTCAATAATTTATTAAATGGTGTTCCTAACCCAATGACTTTAGTTTTATAGAGATGCATTAAAGTCACTACTGTCATGTAATTGTGCTGCAGGAGCCTCTATACTATGCAGAGCATACCTTGCAAGTAGCAAGGAAAACAATTCTAAGATTTTGGAAGGACCAACAGATGAAGCATTAGAAAAGAAAGAAGATGATGCAAGGTAAAATATTCCAAATATCTGAATGTATAAAATGAGCACAAGAAAATTCTAGCCTCACTTTGTGTTAAAGGTATCAGTGCATTTTTCACACAAATTAACCAAAGCAGTACACTAAGTCTAGTTATGATGTGTAGGAAATAATCCAATATCTGTTGTCTTTGAGGACTATTACATTTATATATGTACATATGGTGGCAGTAAAATCTCTTTGCAATAACACAGTAACATTTTAGACAATAAAATAGATAGGATTTTTATTTTTTATTGTTTTAATTACATTTCCACATCTTTACATTTAATATATATGCAACTTGCTTTGGTAATATTTTTAAAAGTCTTGAAATAAATAAACTTTTATTTACAGTGGAGGAATGGAAGAAACACTGACATCAGAGGAAGATCAGTCCACTGCTGAGGAGAAAGGTGAAAATGTGTATAATTTGACTTCTGTTTTATCGAATTATGTGTTTCAATCATTTAGTGGTTTGATTTTCCAGTTTTGATTTCCTTTTTACATTCAGCATCTAGAAAAATGACTTTTTGTTACTATCTTCACTGGTACGGGCACTCATTTCTTTGTGTCATTCCTCATGGATGTTGCAGAATAGAGATGGTTTACATTAAATCAGGCAGCACTGTTGCAGTTTTCAATAAAACCAAAGGATGGGACTCTATCTCCTCTTGTAGCTTTTCTAAATAGTTTCTTAACTGTCTTGGAACTACTCAGCTAAAAATCTGTAGCTCTTTAAAAGTTACAAAACATTGCTGAACTTAGTCAATAGTTAATGAGAAAATCATAAAACTGTCTGATTTTCTGGTCTTCCTCCAGTAAGCTCAGTGTGAAGTAATTAAAAGGGAATGGAAATCAGTTCAGCAGTGGCTCTCTTAACATGCATTAGGAATTGCTCAGTCTGATAGCAATACACAATATGAATTGCTGAATCCAGAAGCCCAGTAGAGGCAAGCCTGCTGCAGCTCCTAGGACCATGCAATGAGTCTCAGCATGTATTCCCATTTTCCCTTTCATCTTCTTGCTCTCTCATCCATGCTAGTTCCTCTCCAATCCAATTTGATCATTCCTTCTCCTTGCCTTTGGTCCTTCTCAGAAAAGCTTCCTAATATTAAAAGTCTCCCACAATCCCAAACTGCTTTTCCCTAGGCATCCCCTAATGAATCTCATGCCCTGTAGGCAGTAACACACCTCAGCTAGGGAGAGCTTCTCAGGGTGATCCATCTCAGTAGATTTCACACCCAGACAATGCCTTCATCATCATCTTCTAATGGCCCTGAGGGGTGTCAAGTCAAGGTTATGTTTGTTGTGATTGAGTTTTGGAAGTTCACACATCTGTCATTGTTTCTCCCCTCCTTTGTGCTTATGTGCTTATGTTGTCTTTAACAATGTAACTCAACACCATAAAAAATAATGGAATTCTGTGTATTACATGAGGTTTCCCCTCTGGTAAAAACATTAATAAAACATTAATTTTGGGTAAAGATGTTCTTACTTTGTTGCTTTCTATATTGACGAAATCACATATTTTTTTGTTTCCTGTTAAGATCTCACAGTTATATCAGAATTGTGTTATACTTAGTTTCCAGCAGAAAAAATATAATTGTCCTGAGCAGAAGGGAATAATCTGTGAGGAGTGAGATTTTGGCAGCAGACCAGCTGTTACAAATAGGTTGGATTTTTGCACAGATTCTGTCAGTTGGATTGAGGTTTAGAGTTAGTTCCAGTTAATTTCAATGGTTTGAACCTCAATAGTCCAAAAAGCTGCAGGGTTTTACTTCCCTCTTAGCTTTCTTTAATCACTGCCTAGTTTCTTAGAAGAATGTTTCTGTCTGATTTGGATCTGCTGTCATGATGAATTACCATGCATAAATATCTGTCTCTATGTTAAGAACTAGGCTGGGACTTTGGAGTATGTTCTTTCTCTACTATGCAGTCTCAAGATTTCCCATTCATAGCCTAAATTATCACCCAAGGCCTGGAGATGAAATTAAAAAATGAAATGCATGAATTCCCACTTTTTTTTTTTTTCCTCATCAAAGGTCTAGACTGCTATTACTGTCTTTCTTTCAAATATAACATGCTGGTTTCTCTACAAAATTACTATGGCCAAGCTTAAGTTCTGTATTACCAGTATGTCTCACATACATTTTCTTTCCTGACCTAGTCTGGCAATTTTTTTACATATATATAACAAAGTCTGAGTTGTAAAGGTAGTATAAGACAGACTGAATGAGGTAGAATGCTTTTAATTTTTAATGAGGTAAGATTTCACCTACTCTGGGAAAAAAATACTGTAGCTTTCTAGTGTTCTTTAAATTGCATGCAAGCTTTTTAAAAAATCCCCATTATAACTTGTTTTCTAATAAAACACATAGCTCTTCTCCCAAGTGAATGAATCCTATAGTATTAAATATAAAGGCTTCTACAAAGATACTTGGTCATCTGCGTCTCAAATAACAAAGTTCATGGTAGTTTTGAATATCTAATTAATTTTGATCTGAGTACATCAAAACAACATTTATTAATTATAGAAGTAATAATGTCATGTGGTCTTAAGATGTGTTTAGTCCTTGTTCAGAGAAAATCATGTTTTCCTACACCTACATATTATTTCAATAATCAAACACTGATTCACCAAAACACTTCAGTCATGCTGCTCTTAGCCTGACATCATTTTATTTCACTTGTAGTGCCATCAGCACATTGGCTGGAGCTTTTCTCCCATGTGACATCTTTGCAACAATAGAAATGAATGTTCACAGTTCACATGTTCACGGTTTGTTGGGTTTTTATAATATATAGCAGGTACAATATAAAAAAATGATAGCTCAGAAAAATACTGCAGAGCCCAAATCACACTCTTTTGGTCTCATATATAGTATCCCATGGGAATGGCTGAAAGCTGCACCAGGAGAGGCTTAGATTGGGCATCAGGAAGTGTTTCTTTACCAAGAAGGTGGTCAAACACAGAGCAGGGTTCTTAGAGATGTGATTGATGCCCCAACCATTTAAGAAACATTTAGGAAATGCTACTAATAACATGCTTTAACTTGTGGTCAGCCCTGAATTGCTCAGTTGATGAGCAGTAGATGATCATTGTAGGTCCCTTCCCACTGAAACAGTTCTATTCTATTCTATTCTATTCTATTCTATTCTATTCTATTCTATTCTATTCTATTCTATTCTATTCTATTCTATTCTATTCTATTCTATATAAATAAATGCAAATTTTAATAATCGCAACTTTTGTAATGTCAGTGGAATTTGGGATTGCTTCAGCACTGAACATATTCAAGTTTATAATATTGTCTGTGTTTAAAAGGAAAAAATGGTTCCAGTAATGAACAAGGTACTTACAGGTGTCTTAATGAGAGTAAAAGTAACTGGAGAAGGAGACTTCACATAAATCTAACAAATGTGTTTAAGTGAGTTAAGAAGCTAAGTTCAATGCTGAAATGTCTGCTAAAGATATAGAAATCAATTTAATGTGGCAACTCTTGCTTGTAATGCCTAGCTGAAAATTACAGCCTTACATATTTTTTCATGTTCTTTGACACAATTATTCTGAGGGTTTTTTTTCAGGAATTTTTTCCTTTATTTAAGCATTTTGCAGAAGCTTTGCATCAGTATGACTGTATTGATACTAGGAGACAGCTATATCGACTCATGAGACTCATTTCAGCTGTTGTAGAGGAGTTCTCAGCTTCAGGCAGATCTGTGGATTCACTCCAATCTTCCTGAAGTAATACTTGGCATAGCATCAGGAAGTGTTTCTTCTGCTAGAGATTACTTCCTTTCTATAGCAAACTCAACTGGAGCACACATGCTTATGCCTCAGTAGCTCAGGCTGGTGTGTTTGTACAACCCCACCTTCACTGATGTCTCTTCTGCTGCTCTTGCTATTTGGGCATTAGTTCTTGGCAAACATAAATTGGTAGCTGGGCTGATAATTCCAAATGTCACCTCTCATGCTTGTGCTTTCACAGCTGTTAAGATCACTATTAGTTATAAATTCTTTAATATTGAATCCAAACTCTTTAATATTGATCTCCTTTCTCATTACAGATGGTGGAGGGTTAAATCAATGCCTTCTTTAAGGCTTTTAATCTATGTTCTTGCTTTTTTATTTTTATCACCATGTTGAATTCAGTAAGAGATTTGAATTAACAACAAAATAATTAAAAATAATGAAAAATAATTAAACCTGTTCATGTTAGTGCATTTCCTATTTAGTCTTTGAGAAGAAGTACTTTTTGGAATCAGTTGTAATTATAACATTTACCAGGCAGGTGATGTGTGCTCAGTCCTACATCCTCTAAATGTATTTCCTTTGTTTTTCTTGACTGACTTGAATCCTGATTTGTGCTCTTCCCTACCTTTAACCAGAAGCTTTTCAGTGAGAGAGCTTGGACAAGGACAGTTTATTAAACTGGAGATGAGAGATTGCAAATTACTTGTACTGCAAACTTCAAAGCACTCTCTACTGATGTTACCTTCACAGTTTGTTCAGTCTCTGAGCAAAGCTGCATGATCTTCCAAGCCACTTTCTGCCGTCCTTCAGAAATCAGGTGTGATAATTGCATTTCAGTGCCTGTAATCCCAGCATTTTAGGCAGAGAAATTTCAAAATTTCAAAAAACATAAAGGGTAAGAACAACTTCCTCAATTAAATCGCAAATACCTTCAGTTCTTAAATTCTTTTAGTCTCTCATTCAGATAAATAAAGACTAAGGAATATTGGTGGAGAACAACTATGCAATGTTTCGCAGAAGAAAAAAAGAACAAAAGCCTATGATTAGAGCTGTCAGTCTTTCTGAAAGCTCTTTTCACTTCCTGAACATAATAGGAGAAAGGACATCCCTTTAATTTACTTCACTTAATGTCTGTCCTTGACCCTACTGAGTACCAGTCTTGTGATAGAACCACAAGCTAATGAAAAGATATATGAAATCTTGCAACAGCTTTCTCTCAGAAAACACTTTGAAGGGAACTCATCTTTAATGGAGATGATCTGCTTTAGTTTTTAAAATATACATTTTAGCTTTTATCTGTTAGAATTTTTAGAATATTTTAAAGAACAAACCAGAAATAAATCAAATATAACCCATTTTATTTTAATAGAAAATTGTTAAATATACATATTTTATGCATTAGAAAGAATCAGCTTTATCTGTAAACAAAGTTGTCTTTCCAAATAAAAAGTCAGGACATACAATATAAGTTTGTCTATTGAGTACATTTCACTGTAACATGCTGAAGATTATTTGGCAGTGTATATTTATAAGTAAGAAATGAAAAGTCTGTATAAACAAACTACAGTCTCTTTCAAAAAGACCACTGAAAATACATTCATAATGAATCAGAGATCAGTTCCAAGAAATGAAAGTGTCACTGTTATCATATTCTTTGCCTTTATGTTTATTTTGATAATTAAGCTCTAATGAAGAAGACATGCTGGCTTCTGGTGTTTCTGTGTCAGCTTTGGCAGTGTTTCAATGGGGAAAAAAGAAGGACTTTTTCATCTTTTTTGATGTTGCATATGGACTGAGGGAAGAAAAAGTCACAGATACTAAGATATTAAAGGCTCTTTTTCCCCAGCAATTCACTTAGAGAATGTGGGGGCAGAAAGCCTTCGAGGATTGCTTGTCTCTATGGTAACTATGCTCAGTAAAAGCACAGAAGATGCAGAGCAAAACAATATGAGAGATTGGCATATGAGCATTCTCTACAAAAGCCCAAGATTTAAGGCTGGGGAAGATTGTTTCTTATCACCACTGTGATAAGGAAATTAAATTAAGAGCAGTACTGTTAGGTAAAAGGCCATGTCCTTGGAAAAAAAGTTGTTTGCATTTTTATATAATTTATTTTTAAACCATTGCTGTCTTTTAATGTATTGTTCTTGACTATGTTTTTAATTTTTCAAAAAATATCTTCTCACCGTAAATAACCTCTCCAAGCAGAGTTATTAAAATTTATATCTAATGGCAAAGGTACAGCTGCCTTATTTGGTCCCTGAGACAAACTAAATGTCAGGGAGGCAACATTTTTGTCATAATCAGGTTCAAATACCTGAACCAAAACCAAATGAGTTTTGGGTTTTCTGATTTTTGGTCTCTCTTTTCACTGGGAATGTAAACCTTTTTCCTTTTGTTACTTCTCCCCTCTTTCCATGAGAAAGTTTCTCCAGTTCACTTAGACCTAGGTAATCTATTTAAAAGTTCTGTAAGTATGAACTAAGTGCTGCTGGATATGTTTACTTAAACAATAGAACCTTCTGTATAGAGGTATTCTGTTGGTATTTGTCTCAAGTAGCAAAACAAAGCTGGAATCATCCTTTGCTAAATATGGTCTGTCAGAAGAGGTAACATGACTTTTACGTGCATCTGAGATAAAGGGCATGAGAACTACTCTATTAAGTGGATTCATTGCCATGTTCAATATTCTGTCTCAGATGATGCCAAATATTCATTTAAATCTCTTGTTCTGCCTGTATATTTCCAAAGTGTCATGACCTACTGAGAACTGAGAGATTTTTTAAAGGGATGGACTGTCAGATGATCTGTTGAAAGCCAGATCCAGCCAGTCCTCGTCCCATCTTCCATGTGTTACTGCTGTGAATAGGGCTGTGGTTCACAAGGCAGCACATGTGATTTCTGCACTGGGACTGTGCCAGGGATAACAGGTGCAAGCAGCAGTTAGTGTAACCCCGTTATTAATGTATCCTTTCCTTCTTTTCTTAAAATCTGTTCCTAAGGGAGTTATCATTACATACTGCATTAGAGCTGCCCAAATTTAAGCAGGTTTTACCCGGCTAAATCTCTGTCTCATTTGGAATATATCACTGCAGAATGCAACATAATTAATGGTACTCTCTGCACAGCATCTTTTAATGTACATAAAAAGGTATATTTATGTCCCCGTTTAGAATCATGGCAAGAGGCAAAAATGTCATTGCAGGGTATATGTAATGACATATATAGCATGAATGTCTAGTTTAGTAAAATGCAAATGTTTGTAAGCCTTTTCAAGGGGAAACATTATTTCTAATTCAAGATCAAACTATTTGAAATCTGCAAGGTGTTTTTGCTTAATGATATGCCCCTTTGCACTTTGATTTATGTTTAGACTAATAATTAAATAAGAGGAAGATTAGCCACTAAGGTGTCAGTCTAATGGCTGTATTGTTCAAAACTAAAAAAAAAAAGGAGAAGAGATGTATTGAGTATTGGTCATTATAAAAGATCACAAAAAATAGTTGTCAAATAGTTACTTGTTACAAAGTTTTGCAGTTTCCCTTGGCTGTGCAATGGTATTGCTGGAGCAGGGGCTGAGAGCCCTGAGGGCTGAAAAGGGGTCCTGGGCTGTGGGCAGGCGAGGGGGAGCCCCAGGGGCTGGGTGGGGACAGCCAGGCCCGGAGGTGCCCTCAGGTCCCTGAGCCAGCACATGAGTGACTATAGAGAGCCCAACTTGCTTCAAACCCCAGTCATTCATGGGTGTAGCTCAGGTAAATGGTGCTATTGAGAGAATAAAAGTTTCAACCTCAAAAGTAGAATAATATTATTAAAAGCATCTAAGTGTTTAGAAATTTAGCATATTTCTAGAGGGCTACACATTGTGACACATACCCTTAAGAAGATATAGACGTTGCAGTATCCAAAATTCCCATACTACCTCTAAAGTGCCTGATTTCATGAATGGGCTAAAGGATTGTAGAAATAGGCACAAGTAGCAAATTAGCAAGGGACCAGCCTTAGTAGACCATGAAGGAATTTCAAAAGAAGGTGTGTTAGATATGTTCTTAGTTCTAAAGGCACTCACATATCCCAGCTGATATTGGCACTTCGAGGTGAGGCTCTAGTTGGTAGAATATTACACAAATAAGGAGCATCTCTGCTCTGACCATTAAGTTTCAATCTGTTTCCTGCCAAATCTTACTGGTGCCTAACCACTGAAATCCAGCTACATTATACACTTTTTGCCTTTTGGCTCTGTTTTGGAAAATTAAATGTGTCATTTCAAATTTCTTCCACAGTCCACAAGAGGAGATTGAGAGATACTTGATTCTGGGAGGAAATATGTTTTTTTAATGAAGAAAATTGTAACAGGGCAATCTAACCCTTCATAAGCCAGAAAAATTGTTTTGATTTTTCAGATTGGGACAAACTCAAAATTAATGTTACAGTGCTGCAATTTAACAGAGAGAGCATTGGCCTGCCTAATGCCAGAGAGTGACCATAAAGCATTGAGGTTTTATTGTTTTGAGCATTTGTATTTTTGAGAAAGTAGTCAAAGCTTTTTACATACAGGGCATTGCAAAAGACTTTCATTTTCAGTAATACCTCTCCTTTATTCAGATAGGATGTTACATAAGGAAGAACAGTAGTAATGGTCCTTTTTATGTAAAAAAACAGTAGAAGTTCATTGGAAAAAGCTAAGCGTGTTGTTACTTGTGTCAAAATCTGTTCTTGCTCTTTCAAACTAAAAACAAGGCAGGAACAACAAGAGAAGGGGAAAATTTTGTCAAAATAGAAAATCATTCAATTCACTGATAAAATTTTTTGTAGCATCTTCATTTCTGGCAAGAAAAAAATACAGCATATGCTGTAAGTCCCAGCAAACTTAAAGCAGTATCAGATAATTTAACTCACTGCTCTCAACTGCTTTTCTATCTGTTAGCTGACATCACCTATTAATGGAACACAAAAGAAAAACTACAAGAAAAAAAAATCAGTGTTGAAAATGATGTGAGTGCAGAGAATGGGAACAGCAGCAGCACCACCACATTGCTGCTGCCAGTGACAAGGTCTTTATGGTGTCATACAGGCACTTGAGTATCATCTCCTAGCTGAGACAGGATTTCGTCTCAGGACTTTCAGGGTCTCACAGTGTATGAATGGATAGTAATTGCAGTAATGAATGGATAGTAATGGATAGTAATTAGCTAGCTCCTAATTGGGACCTTTTTAATGTGTCAGTGTCAAGTTTTTAATTGCATATCTGTTGCCAATATCAAGTTTTACATTCAACATCAGCTGTCAATATCAAGTTCTTAATTCCATCTGTCTTCTTCAGCAAGAAGTGGTGGAAGAAATTAGCCCCTTGTTTATTTGCTCACAGACTATGACAACACATTTGGTATAGTTTTGTTATGTTTACAATGTGTAGTACCTGTGACTTTCTTATTTATATTAATGCATTCTTTCAGCCTCTAACTTCTAGCTTTCTGTAAGACAGTGTTAGGAAACAGGCTTGGACTGATCTTAAACAACAGATACTACAAATTTCTGCATGTTTCTTATGAGGTTAAAGTATTCTCTCTCTCTTAATTACTAAACAAGTGATTGTATGCAGACATGGCTTCATTAAAGCCAGAATTTCCTGTGGGAGTTTCCCAGTTCCAGTATTTACAGAGGAAATTCATGTTAAGATTTTTTTACTTTGTTTTCATTTATTTGTTCATTCAAATTTTTCCTATACTGGCATGAGGCATGATTATATGGAGAGTTTGTCAAAAGCTGTTCATCATCAAATCATAATTTTTAGATTAATGTATTCTGTGTTATATTTATTTGGAGAAATAGTCATATTTATTTCGAGTGCTGATTTAAATAACCATATGCAAATATAGTTCAGCAATTTGACCTCACTTATTTTCCTGGAGAAGACTCAGTGTACAGAGTATCAACATAATTAAACTGGGAGTTTACAAACTGTCTTTGTAAACTACTAATATAATAATTCCTAATTATGGGGAGGAAGAAGCATTAAAAAGTATGCCACCATATTTGAGCAATATGAAAATAGTCCTAAAGCATAATGATAGTTTTTAAATATAAAGCATTTTAGAGGAGCATTGCCTATTTTACATTATTTGATTTTCAGAAATCATGCAACCTGAGTTTGCAGAGGATGGTTTTCCAGATACAGATGAAATGAAAACAATTAAAATGAAGATTGACCTTTTCATGAATGATTGGACAGTAGTGGAATCAGAAATCAAGAATTCATCTCAAGCTGAGGTTGTTGTTCTAGAGATTGCTGAGCAAACACCAGAAAGTCTGCTTAATCAAACTCTGCTGGTTATGGAAAGTAAGTAATACTGTTTATGTGATTGACACTTAAACTATCAAGAGGAATTTGGATAGCTTATGTGACAAGCATATTAGGGAGTAGGTTATACTCAGTTTGATACTGCTGATATGAAGAGGGTCATACTGTGTTCTCTGGGTCAGTAACAGCCTTTCAGGCATCTAAGAGTAGGGAAAATATATTTATTTTATATATATATAAAATATATATGAAATGTGGCTGTGCAAATAGGTGCATTATAGTTCCCTAAACGTTCTGAAAGCACATTCCTACAGTTACTTGTTCTATCTGTGCATGCCAGGATACTGGTTTGAGAAATGGACAGATAGTGAAGGTTCATTAGTGTACAATATTCTTATTGGGTTAGTGAGACTTCAGGGTATGTAATAATCTAACCTAACCACCTGCACAGACTGCAATTCAAAACTGAGCTTTACATTACTTTTTTTTAAAATTAATATTTCTTTGGCAAATTACATTTCTTTATTTGTGTGGTCTTGTAGAATTTTTAACACTGGATAAATAATATTACGTTTTTCCTATTATCACTACAAATCAAGTGTTTTATCACCCAAAATCTATTGTTCTGGCTCTATAATAAACTAAAATTTGAGGGATGATTCTTCCCAGCAAGTAACAGGACAAAAAAAACTGTTGCAAGCAGTAATGGTACTGTCTACATATGTTTGTATAATACTTTCGTAATACAAGTTCCCATTGAAAATACCAAATTACTTCAACCAAAAACAACCTGTAGAATTTCCATTTTTGGAGGAGGCAATATACTAATTTCCATATCTGGGGAGAACATTTTGTTCTGTGAGTAGAAGAAATGCAAGCTACAGTTGGCATTATTTTCTTCCATGTATGTGCTTACTTTTATGGACAAAGAGAATATATTCTGGTATAGCCAAAGGATAACTATTGAAACAGAAAAACAAAAACACCCCTAACCTTTTCAGAACCTTTTAGATATTATGGCTGGGAATTATCTGATGAAGACTTAGAGGAGGAAGCACAAGATCTGGCTGCTGAAGGGGAAAATGAGGAAGAAGAAGAGGAAGGTGAAGAAGAGGAAGAGGAAGAAGAGGAAAAAGAGGAAGAAGAGGAGGAAGTAAGCATGCCAGTTTTATCTATTTATTCTTTTATTATAACTCCTTTATTTTCAGGTTGAACATAAACTCAGAGAAGTCAGATTTTGCTTGATCCTGATTTTTTTGATCCAGTTGAAGCCTTCTTACAGAATAAATATTAGCATGTCCTTCAAGAACCCTTTCACTGTATTTCTGTGTAGTGGCCAATAGTATTTTTACTGCATCAAGAAGCTCAAGTACCCCCATGCTAATAGAGAGAATGACTGTACCTAGTTTTGCCAGATGGCAAGGAGGGGTTTCATTAAAGAAACAAATGTGAACTTTGATTCTGTCAGCTAACAGTGATTCTATGAGCCATCATGTAAACATCAGAAGATGCAGAGGCCTGTTCCATTTCAGATACTGATAATTTTCACACACCCACTTTAATGAAATTAGAGGTCTAGCTTTGCCTTTCTATTTTCCTCCTATATTGGAAGATTCCCATCCCCAAATTTAACAGTACAGGATATCCACAGACTGTACTAGAGCAGTATTGAAGAGGTTTTTTAAAAATTAACTTTACTGGATAAGTAATCTGACTTCATAACACCAGCTCTCATTGTATTTTCTGAAGAGGTCTACATTTAAACAGAAAATCAGTTTCAAGAACAGAGTAGGAAAAGTTTTTATCATAGATACTTCTACCCTAATTTTGGTCGTCAATGGCTAATTATGATGTTTATGATATTTTGAATTTAATTCTTTTCTCAGTAATTGTCTTGGACAGTTTGTTTTCTGACTCAGAATCTAAAAAGTGTGTTATTTTCTTAGATTTATTTTCAGCATACAAACTGTTTTGAGAATACCATCCTCATTCAATCCTCAGTTAATGTATTTGGTGTTATTTAATCTGATCTACTTAATCTAATTAAACTCCTGAATTCCAAGAGTTCTTTAAAATTTCATATTTTCAGGATGAAGAAGCAATTAAGCAAAAGAAAAGGCTCATGGGAGACACAAACCATTTTTGTCCAGTCAGTCTGAAAGAGAACTTTGTCCTCTACCCTGGACTTCAGGAACATGCAGCTAAATATAGAGAAAAGATTTATTACTTTTCAACTTCTGAGAACAGAGATAAATTTTTGGAGAACCCTGAGGAGTATGTGGCTCACAATGAACCACTACAAGTGAGAACCTTAGAAATTATTTAAAGCAGATAATAGTAGATTAAAATAGCTACTTTGCATTCCTATTTAGATTTGTTTACTATGGCTGATTTTTTCTACATGACAATATATTAGTCAAGTCCTTGAAGCAAATAAAACACATGGCTTCCCTAGTGATTTTTAATGTAAATTTGAATTAATACAATGAATTAATGATGCAAATAGAGCAGAAAAGAGAGGAAGATTATAAAGGCTTACAATAACCTTAAAATGTGTTTAATAAATGACACATATTGGGGGGGTTGTGGGTTTTTTGTAACTTGAAAAAGGGTAAAAGAATAGAAGATTTACCAGACTTTTCTAATGAAGTTTCATTTTTACTTGCTGCTAGTAGGGTAGTAGGTTTATTTGGTGTTTCCAGAGAGCAGGTGGTTTAGTTAGAACAGCAATATAAAGTCTGGAAGAATTAAAATACAAAAGTATGTGACTGTTTTTGATGGATTTTTTTTATAATGATATTTTTGAAGTGAAAAACAGTAGGGGGTGGGTGCACTATACACTCCAAAATGTTACAGAATATTCTGGTTTTTTTCCTATAGGCTCCTCCTTTACGGGTGTGTTTACTTGGGATTCACGGAGCAGGTAAAAGTACTTGTGCACGACAGATAGCAGACAAATTAGGCATTTTCCATATTCAATTTGAAGAATATCTACAGGAACTGATTTTACCCAAAACTAAAAGGAAAGTTGGGCCGTCTTTTGATGAAGATCATGAAAATTACCTTAAAATACCCGAGGAACTAGAATACTTCTCTCAGGCCATAACTAAAACTGAAACAGAAAAGACCAAACAGGTAATAATAATATTTCATACATCCATACACAAAATAACCATTTTCAAGCCAGAATAGGAATTTCCTATAAAATTGCAAAAATTTTAAAATTATGTTAAATTAAATACTTGTTGAAATTTAGAAATAAGAGTTCTTGACAATGTTTTATAAATATCACAAACATTCTTCAAAACATTTTCAAGATTTATATACAGTTTTTTCTGAATAGTAGAGATAGGTGCTAAATGCCCAATGGAAGACCAGCTGAGGGGAAAAAAAAGGTTAAGGTCAGAATAATAATGTGAAGACATGGTTTCCTTTAAGTGTTTATAATATGCAGATTGAGTCAAGTGCATGTGTTCCAATTGCACAGGACTTTAAAATTAATCTTCCCCAGCTGTGCTCTTTGCACTGTCTTGGAGCAAACAGATAGAATGGCTCTACCCACCCTTTGGTCTGATCATCCTTCATAAAAAATCAGAAATATTCAGCATTAATAACAGGGTAAGCTAGTACTTTTTTAATGCAATAGATTTCCTACTGGAATTTTAGTATTTCTTTGCCTATTGGCAGCAGTTTCAAACCAGAAAAATAAAACAATAAAATATGCCTTGTAGCTTAGCTAAAAAACTGCTTCAAATATCTGTATGTTCATGATACTGGTAGAGTAATTAATGAACTATGATTTTCAGAAAATTAGTTCTTTTTCTTAATCAGATTGACTCTTGGCTTAAAATCCTTCTAAAGACACATTCTAAACCCTGTGTCTTACAGGATGCAATTTCTCTGAAGAAGAAACTTTTACATAAATGTTTATTGGGGAGAGTATTTTGTTTTATTAGGCAGTGATCTGTTGAGAGAAAAAGAAATCCATAAAGTTTTAATGCAAATGAATTCTTTAGATAGTAATGGATTTGATAAAAGCCTTCATTATGTGGAGAAGTCTCCATGCATATTAATGTTTCAAAAATGTGTATAACAAAACTGAAAATCTACCTCTTGCACAATAGAAATAAGGACTTATCCAACACTCAAAGATTAGAAAAAAAGAAGTTTCTGCATCCCATCTTAAGAGCCTTTTTTTAGTGTGTGCTCCTGATATCTGCCAAGTTCCCTCAAGTTACTAGTCATCAAAGATCCTCAAACACTTCCTACTAGAGGATTTAAGGAAGGATTTAAGGAAGCATGCAGGAGAGGCAGCAGGCTACAGAGAAGGAGGCATACAGAAACAACACTCAGGCACAGTACCAGGAAGATGAGCACCCAATGGAAGTGGAAACCAATGAGGGCTCTGAAGGGTTGCAAGAAGAATTTATGCAGTACAACAGCAGTAAAAGACCTAGAAAATATGAGTCTGACACTGAAACCTGGTCTTTGCTAGTACAGTCTAATCTGTGGCCTAGAGGGCTCTGTGTCTAACAGGAAAGCCTGAGTAAAAAATGGTACTACTCAAAAACAGAATAGGATCAAATTTGGAACCATTTATGTAAACTGGACATATACAGGTCAATGGAGTGCACTTGTAGGTGCTGATGAAGCTGCCAAAGGTGGATTCAAGGCTGTTCTACTGTCTTGAGAAATGGAGCAGGTCCCTGATAACTGGAAGGTAGTGTTCTGATTAAATAATACAGGTAATATTGGAAGCAAATGCTTCACCACAGATGGAGTACAGATCAAAATCATGGCTGTCAGAACAAAAATCCAGGTTTTCATCAAAATCAAAGAGGGGGTTCTTTTGAGAAGTCAGTTTACAGCTTAGTTATCACAGCCAAAAATATGGCAAGTGTTCCTGGCACTGATGGTTATGGCTGGCTCTCACTCACTTTTATTTCTTTGGCATCAATACATGTCTTACACCAAGGTATTTCTGCCAGTATTTTTCTCTTGTCATCTTTATATCTGCTGGGAAACAATCTTCTACATCAGTATTTTTTTTTCTCATACTTCTTGTAAAGTGCTTCATCTGATGGCATGACCTAAGTACAGCTTGTACAATTCCAGATCAGTTTAGAAACCCATTCACTGGTCCCTGCACAAAACTCTAGAAGATAATTTCCAAGGTTGTAGACTTCCTAGGCATTTCTTTGAATATGACTACCACTGGACTGTCTGACTATCCTATTTTTCACTGACCCACCACCTCTCCAAAATTTCATTAAATTCTGTTGTATCATTCTCTTCCACTTTGGTACAAGACAGTAGAAGTGTATCAAACAAAGTTTAAGGTCAGCTATAATGTTCAAAGCACAACCACTAAAAGCAAACAAAAATACACCATGCAGTCTGGGAAGTTCAGCAAAAGATATCATTCTGGTTGTTTTAGTGCCACATCATTGACAGGTCTGGGGGGCAACCTTGTCCTTCAAATCACTGCTCTGTGAGGTGTTCTCTTTTTTCTACCTGGAATATACATCTCGTTCTTCTTTTCTTTTGTTGGATACAAATGCCATTTCTACCTCTCTTTAGCAGTGGTAATGTCAGTGATACATTTTCATATGTGTTTTACAGTTTTTTCCCACTTCACACATTTCTTTCAAGATGCCTCTGTGTTGCAAATCTGGCTACCACTTTGTCTATTTAGGCATCTTCTGTCATACAAACATCTTTTAATATATATACTGTGTCAGGCACTAGAGAAAATATTACTCATACACACTACATTAGAGCTGTGACTTCCAGCATATTCTCAAGTTCTTCTGGCTGCACCATAGCACTGATGTCAGGCATAGGAATTCTTATTCAGCTATGGCCTTCTGATATCAGACATATTTTGATTCTTGATATATGAATTAGGTAAATGAATCCAGAACCACCAACATATGTTGTCTCTTCATTATTTTTTACCACAGTCCGTGTCAGGAAGCCATTCTATGAAAAATGCATCCTCACTCGTATCAATCTCACAGAGTTATATATTCTGGAAAAAAAACCCCAACAGTTTTCCACAAGAATTTAATAGTTTGATTTGGTATTTGAATACTCTGCATTTGACTAGTCATTAATACTACTACTGTTGTATAGAACAGTGTTATCTGTCTGGTATCTGTTCTGCCTATAACCAATAACCTTATATATCCTTCTTCAACATATTTTTTTTGGAATCCATCCAAATATAATAGTTGCTTTCAAAAAGTGAAAAAACATTCTGATGTAGTGCAGGTAGTCTTCCAGCATTGGAACACTTATAGCCATGTGGAAAACTGCCTGTAGGCAATTAGGAGAAACTGTGCTCATTTCAGTTTCTATTCCTCTGAATTGAGCATATGTATAATTAAGTACCTAAAAGTTGTGCTTGATTTTAGGTTTCATTAAAACTCATACAACAGCAATTGCCCTAATTTTTGGGAATTGCCTAAAATATATAATGTAGTACAATGCAATGTGGCAAACGAGTTTGTTTCTGCTGGTTTAAGTCAAATGAAGACAGTACCCTACTTAGCCAAAAACAATAAATGTGTCAGGTAGATACTTCTTTCTGGTTTTGGTTGGTTGGTTGGCTGATTTTGTTTTTTTGTTTTTTGTTTTTTCATTTTTGGTGGATTTTCTTTACATAAAGAAGGTGGAATTTACTGATGAGGAAGAGGCAATCAAAGCAAATCTAATGGATAATACAGAACTGCCTCCAGAAGTCCTTGATAAGATTGTTCCTGACTGGTGGCAGAAAGAGCCATTCCGGTAACTGTAGCTAGATTCTCTCTTTCTTTAATTATTTTTAGGAAGTATGTAATCCATTGTGTCCACAATTGTAAATAACTTACACAGAGATTATTTCAATGCTCTTGTACTTTTTACGAGTAATGACCCACCTGTCAGTCTTGGTTTTGTTGTAGTATTTTAATTGATATTTTGACACTAATATTATGTTTCAGATGCTGCACACAGGATTGGACAAAAGTACTTGGCACTCCTATTCTAAATAGCTGGGTAGTTTTCATGGGCTTACAGGATAGAGATGAAAACAAACCTGTTGTATCTTAATAAAATTTTTGTCCTGACTACAGATAGGGACAGTGGTTCTCTACGCAGTGTAGAAACAGGGAGATCAGTTCTGGGAGGAAAAGAATGCACCAAGACAAGAAATTACCCTGCATGATGCATAATGTTGTAACATTATCTTGTATTAGATTATATTGCATTGTATTATATCACATCACAATTCATTACACTACTAAACTATACTGTGTTGTACTCTTCTTCCCCACAGCATCCAGGGCTACCTGTCCTTCCCTCCACTTCCACTTCTTCTAGCTTCTTTGGTTTTCTGCAATTCTACAATATATCCTATTGAAGTCTAAAGTAATAGATATAAATATTAGCTTCTTATCAACACAGCATTCATCCTTACATAACTACTCGTCTAATTCAAAATTGTAAGAGCTCCAATAAGCCATAGAGCTTCCCAGGTATACGTGACTTGTTTTTAACATCTGCAGGAAGAGAAATATAAATCATGCTGAGTGGCAAATTCCTCATCCTATATTGCAGAAGAAACATAAGTTTTCAGGCACAAGCTTTCTTTGAGAGTTGTTACCAGAAAAGTGTTTGGGGCACCTTCTATTTTTTGAGACCAGCACATAAGAAGTGTGGTTTTTAGTGTCACACAAGGACACTAAATTGTGAGGACACTAATTATGAGGACACAATTAGTTTCGGGTTTTTTAAGTTCTTTTAAAATATTTAGGCATTGCACATTAAAACCTAAAAAAAATTCATTTGTAAGTACACTAATTAAAATACAGAGCAAAATATCAGTTTTACATTGTCAAAAGATACTAGCTGAAAGTTTTTTTAAAATTTACTTCTAACATGCATTTAATATGAGAGGGTTTATGTTTGTTTTTTTTTTTTTTCAAAATAATTACATGTTCACTGTGTTGCACTTTAAACTACTTTAAACTACTGATAAGTATCTTATTTTCCAATTAGATCTACAGGCTTTATATTGGATGGCTTCCCTCGTACTTCAGATGAAGCCAGATATTTGTCAGAACAAGGACTCTGTCCTGATATTGCAGTTTATATTCAAGTAGAAGAAGGTGACGTTTTTAACCGTCTTTTTCCTCCACGTCTGCAAAAATGGAAAGACAGACGGCATAGAAAAAAGGAATATAAAAAGAAGCTGAAGGAACTAAAAGCAAAAAAAAGGGTAAGTTTTCAGCCCTAAGTAATTTGTTGTTGTTGTTTCTACGGCAGAGGTCTGAACACAGATTCTGAAACTCCCAAAGGTGTGAAGAGCACAGAGAGTAACAGATATTGGAGCCAGGAGACACAGTCCTACACATTCACAGAATTCTTGGGCTTACCATAGGAACCAAAAAATAATTTAGGGCTCCTTTCCTCTGCTATGCAATTAATGCATGCAGGAGTTTGAGCATCTTGCAGCCCAAGAAAAGTAGCTGTGCTGCCAGATAAATGGCAGTCCTGGAAAGTCCAGGGAAAAAAGGCAAGGCAATGGAGGGAGTGAATATGGTGATAAAAAAATCAAACAAACAGTTCATGCACTGTAGTATTGTTGCATCCCAGATTCCCTGAGCACATAGTGTTGAGTTGTTCAGCATCTGCCATAGGATGACTTCACTACTGTGTGGGGAGTGTGTTTGTGTTTCCAACTCTGATACTCTGCACAGGAATGTAATAACTCTGAGCCACATTCTCAGTGCTGTTTCAGCTGCTCTGTGTCCCATTCAAATGAGGCTGTGCCTACTGTTGAGGTAATCTGGAGCCTCTATGCAGACATTTACAACTGGCACATGTAATATATTCAAGGTTCTTCACTTTCTATAAAGGTGAGATAAAGTACTTCATATGTATATCAGAAAAAGTCTAGGCATAATTACTACAGAGCAGCTGACACACAGGAAGTCAGGACAACAGAATCTGGGACAAGACTCATACAATACCATTAATATCCCTAAACAGTCAAAGGGAACACCAGACATTTACTACCATACTCAGTCACCCCTTTGCCAAATGGCAGAAACCACCTAAAAATTTAGAAACTCTGTAGTTTACCAATAAACCTGTTACTATGTTTTCAGTGTGGTAAGAATCACAGACTTTTTTTTTTTTCCCCTCTAATCTCAATCTCAGTAATCGACAAATTAGTTTTTCTAAAATACACTTACATGTTTGCCTAGTAGGGAGGTATATCTGGTCTGCAGCATTTCAAATTCCAGGTAGTATTTTTTAACATTGGAACCGACTGGAACAGAATTTTAAGGTGGAAAGAACAGTATTAATTATAGGTTATATCACCAATTTTCAGAGGGGAGCTTTTATAAGGAAGTGTCATCAGTCTTTTTACATCTTTTTTTTCACTAACAGAATGAGAAGATTGCCAGAAGAAGGGAAGAACTTTTAGCAGAGCGACAAAGAAAGAAGCAGGAGGTAAGAAAACAACCTAATGAGACAGTTTTTAAGTAGAAGCATTTGCATTCATACCATAAACATTTCTAGAGCTTTTAGTCCCAGACTTCAGGACAATGTAGACCAGTAAAATTATGATAGACTATGAGAAACTTTGACTTTCAGAACAAATTTTATATTATGTTTGAATTGCTTCAGAAACTATGGATTCATGAAGACTAGAAACAGTTTTTAAAGAATTCTCCATATGTGCTTCAATTCAGGAAAATACTTATGAATATGTTTAATGTATCTAATTTGTAAGAATAAGAGTAGCCTCTCTAAATGAAATTAGGCATGTGCCTACACTGCCTAATTATGTTTAATAATCATGGTTAATCCAGAATAGGACTGTACTAGGATTTCTGGTCAAAGTCAATTACAAAATATATTTATAAATGCATTCATGTACTACTTGACTGCTCCTGATACTCTGTCAGCAACACTTTCATCAAACATGCTTGTTTATAACAAAGCCCTGTCAAACTACAATGCCATGTATGAAAAAACACTCCTCTTACCAAAACTGCAGTGTAGCTCTTCAGGTTTTTTAAGTTCTTTTGGAAATGGTATGATGCTTCACTGTATGCACTATGTAATACTGCTGTATTTTCTTCTGAAATAAAATTATACAATTTACTAGATTTTTGCATATGATAAAAGATATCCCAAAATGAGTTTTTGCTGAATTAATGGCTTTTTTAATTTAAAAAGAGACAAGAGTACCATATGTTCCTTCAAAATATCTGTATCATAGACATGAAACAACAAAATATTTTGTCTTTGTAGGCTTTAGCCAATAAGGATTATGATGAAGCTTCTGAGGAGGAGGAGAAGAATGAAGATATTAGAGCTATACTTTCAGTAGAGTTTTTAGAAGAAGAAGAAGAAGAAGAAGATGAAGAACCAGAAGAAGAAGAAAATGAAGAAGATGCTGTGGAGCGAATGCAAAGTGAAATTTCAGAGAAGTTTGAATCAGAAGTAGAAGTGTTACAAACTGTGCAGGTGCTGATACCACTGCCTATTTTGTTAAATTATATGACCACATGAAGAAGAATTCCATATTTATTTTTCACATTTAAAAATTATAGTGCCTAAATAATCATGCTGCTGTAGTCATGATCTAAGTATGTGAACAAGATGAACACTGTACTGAGAAGGTCTAGACTTTAAAGAGTATGTAATTTATATGACTAATATAGTAGAGAAAAAAAAAAACAAAACAAAGAAGCTTTTGGGTAGACCTGTCCAGTCTTGGTGTCATTTCGTTTTTGGTAGGTCAGTTGACATAGAAAACCAACCTAGAGAGTTGTGAATGTATGAACAGTATTTCAAAATAATTTTTGAGGCAAAATTCTTACTAGACAGCTCTATTTTTAAATACAGCTTCTAGTTTTGGTTATGAAACCAGATGTAAAGAAAAAATCCAAATCTAATCTTGGTTAAGATGCCAGGTGTTTGGCACCATTAACACACCTAGGACATAATTTTCTTGAAATCAGTGCAATTGCCTATGGCGAGGTAACCTCATCTACCACCAGATATCTGCAACGCTAATGCCACATCTGTTTATTGTCTACTAAGTATCTCACTTCAGAAAGAAACTAATCATGATTTAGAAGAAGCTCTACCCACTGACCAGAGAGAAAGTTTACAAAACCAGATAATAATACAATATTGTAGCAGTGTGACACCTAGTACAGAAGTTTAAACTTCAGTGGGCAGGAAGACCCATTCCCATCAAACTTTGCTGGTTTATGTTGACTGAGAACATGCTTAGGAAGTCCTTCATAGTTCACAGAAAATCTTGCCATCAGTCTTCATTAAAAATCTGATTGCATTTATGATTCTAATATTTCATTATGTTTTCATAACCAGGAAGAACTTGAAAAGTTTTTAATACCACTAGTTGAGATCAATGGAGGACGGAAGCCTCGGGTCGTGTGCTACCAAATATACAGCAAGCTGAAATCTCTAGTGGAGAACCGCAGGAGCATTTTTGAGAAATGTTACCCAATAAGTTTGCCACTTGCAGAGAAGATGCTACTTTTCTCATATAAATTACTAAGTTCTTTTGGTCAGTGGGATCCAGTCAAGGTAATGTTCTTAAATGGCTGAAGAATGTTTTCAAGAGCTGACGCTTTAAAATGTATTTCACATTAACAAGATGTTATCAGACAGTATCAGACAGACTAATATCAGAAATATTTAATGAAAACTACATTAGTGAATCAAAATTACACCACTGAATATACAAAAAATACAACAAGCATTAATAATAAAAGGTGTTGGTCTTTTCAGTGTTGCAGCTAATTTAAGGCTGAGAGACATTTAGTAAAATTTGTTACACTATCATCGGTGACGTGATTAAAGGTGGCATTGAATCAGAAAGAAATGCCTAACTCTTAATGATACACAAAACACAGGACAACAGGGAAGGTCTTAAAACCTTCCAGTAGTAGTGAGAACAAACTGAAAGGATTTGGAGTATGAATTTGTAAGAAGCCACACACACAACTGCCTACCAAACCTAGTAAGTGGCAAAAAATGTTAGATGTACTTCATTCATTAGCAATAATTATTTCTTGTCAAAATCTAAAATTTTTGAAGAGCAACAAATCTATTTCCCTGGTATTTTACTAGAGATCTGGAAAGTTGAGGTCAGAAAGTACTCATGACTATCCCCAAGGTAGGAAATGAAAAGTTTGCAGGTAATTCTTTTCATTTAATGCTAGAAATAAAAGCAGTAAATAAAAATTAAAAAGGAAGAATCATTGAAAAAATGAATCCAGTGAACAACATACAGAAAGGCCCTGAAGGAAATATACTTTGGCCTTCATTTTACTATGCTAATTAGCAGAAAATTTTATTCCCGTTTTTATAGCATCATGTTGGGTCTTCACCTCTTGCAGATCACATTTGTCTTTCTTTAACCGTAGGATCAGAATCTTCATTCTTTTTCATGTCTGCATCAATTGGCATCTAATAATCTAGGTACATACTAATAGAAGTAGATACGTCTACACTTACGTAATTTCCAACTGCTGAACCACAGTTGATGTGTTTAATTGCAATTAGTTTCTGCACCCTAGTCCTTGCAGCTCATGCTATCAGATTTCACTACGGTTTTGTATTCATTTCTCTACTTCATTCCTTTGTTCTATATAGTGGTTTTTACCAACCAAAAAATACAATTTGGTTAGAAGAAAGAAGGTATAGGAAGCTATTGGATAAAGTAAGAGTGGTGTGCTGACAGTGAAAATGTACAAGCTGATAAAAATGAAAGGAAAATAGGATCATTTTGAGGGCATTTTAGGATAATAATAGAAATTATAAAACTGATTACAGACTGGAAGTTTTGGGGTAGAAAGGCAGATTGAGTATATGCCAGTTATTTTGAGATTAAATTTGGTGGGGAGGGGAAATAGTAATGCAACTGATTAGATAAGCAGAGAATAAACATTATGAGCTGAGTGAGGAATGAAAGCTGATATGCTCAGAACAGACTCATAAAATCCCATAAATTGAGGGCAAGCACCCTGAAATGACTTGATGCAGGAATGGGAACCTAAGGATATGAGAAGACTCTGGCAGGACACTGCCACACAGCAGAATAGCCCCATCTCTAGCTGTAATAACCAGACCAACCTTACTGACTCCTTCAAAGAATAGTAATAGATTTAAGAGGTATGACTTTCCTTGACAAGAACCTGAGTTGGCTCTTCCCCATTATTTGATATGTATGCATGTAACTGCTGGGTTTTTTCCTCAATGTATTTCAGTTTGCGCAATACGGAGTCAAATTTATGGGACTATTTTTGCCAGGTTCTATGCTGGAGGAAAAAAACTTTTTTAAAAATTGTAATTTTCTCCACCTTTCTTTTTTTTTTGTTGAAGGAAGGTCAATGTTACACATTACTCAGAATTACTCTTCTTAGTCCCTTTAGAATAGTAAGGTGAATGCCATCTGGTATGGGCAATTTTTTCTACATATTGTTTTTCTACATTTTGTTTAAAAGCATCTTTTACTGACACTTTAAGACAATTCTTCCAAGAAGGGCTGCAACAGGGACATGACTAAGTTTTTCCATAGAGAAGAGTAGTGCAAGGAATTAATCTGGCATTACTTCAATGACTGTTTCTGTCAATTGCATCTCTTACGTGTCAATGGACAATCAACACTGCAGACTTTTTACTGGGCTATCTGATGTGTTTGAAAAGATTTCATCAGCAGTGCATGTATTTTTCCAAGATCTTTTTCAGCTTATCTTGTTGTGGTTTTTCACTTGACCACAATGTAAGTATTGATATCCTTTTATGTCTTCTTCATTTGTATGTGACTTCTGGTGAATACAATATTCTCAGTGTATTTTCTATTGGCAGGCAGGCAGGTGAGTTTAAATCACTGAGAAATAAAATTATTCTTTTTATTCTTTGAAAATTCAAAAAACTATTGTGTTAATCTTCTCTGACTACACTATCTTGACAGACATAAAGTGTTACGGTACCACCTACTGGAAATAGCAAGTATTCTTTCTGTCTTCAATGTTTATTTCATCTTTTTGAAGAAGAAGTGTAGGTACCAAAGTTTCTGAGATTTGAGCAAAATATTATGTCCATATGTGTGAATTTCAGAATGCTGTGATGGTTTGTCTCATATGGTTGGTACTCCTCTACCTGCCTGTAAAGCCACTTCTCTGAGACGGAGGAAGAAGAGGCTTTGTCAAACCTATTTAAAAACTGGTTCTCATTTTGTATGTTATACAGTTAAGCCAAGGAGATGTGATCAAGCCACAGCAAAGGCAGGGAAGCGCAGTCTTTCCAGTAATCCATCGACAATATATTTATTTCTTTTCAAGTAAAGAAAATAAAGAAACATTTATGGCAAATCCCATCAAATATATTTGTCAGCCAAAACCTAAGCTATCTGTGCCAGTAAAGATTGCAATTGTGGGACTTCCAAAATCTGGAAAGACTACAGGTATGAGCAGTTATCTATTAAAAAAACCTCGTTTTTTAATGACTGAAGCTGTATCTGTCCTTACTGTTATTAAAAAATCATAAACCATTAATATTGTTGGTCTTCCTGCTTTTCTTTGAAGCAAATTCTTTTAGTTACATACTCTCGTGTCTCATTTGGCAGTCTGATACTTAGGCATTGTCCATCAGAATTTTATCTCAGGTCCTTAAGATATTAGTGACCTGGACTTGCCCTTAGAAAAACTGGATTTACTCTATTTATACCCCTTGTATTATTTATTATTAATTTCTAATTGTTTCTTATTTTTTTCAGTCAATATAAGCTAATGTAAAATGGAGAAATAGTCCTAGGATCAAGGAGGAGACCCTCAAACTCCCCCATATTTCTATAGTCTATTTTCTATAGTCTATTTCCAAATTTCTAGATTAAAAAACCCCCACGATTTCTATCCTTCTCCCCTCCCCTTCCTCCTCCACGACTCTGTCAATCCACACATTTCTACCTTTTTTTGGAGGAGGAGATGATTTATTTTACACCATAGTTATTGATTAGACTAGGATGTTAGGAAGAAAAGAGACAGGTTCAAGTTATCTCATATTTAGGATGAAATTTTGCCATATTTCCTGGATAAATGATGTAACTGATGGGCTGTTCTGTAAGAGGAGCAGCAATGGAGGCCTATTTTCTAACTATACTCTTTCTTTCTATTGACTATATCTGCTGAGGTTTGTGCTAAACTGAATAGTGTTAGCATGCCCTGTGCATATGGCAGATTGTGATGCTGCTTACCTTAAAAGTTGTGACTTGAAACGAAAATATTTTGCAGTTGCCCAGAGACTTGCGAGAGCTTATGGGTTCCTGCGCCTGTCCTTAGGAGACGCCATCCGGTTTGTGATAAACAGCCAGCCAGAGAGCGAGCTGGCACGGAAGGTACAGTCACACCTTCTCCAAGGACTCACTGTCCCTGATGAATTGGCCATCCAGGCTCTGGATGTGACTCTGCTAAATCACGTGGATAATCCCACTGGGTAAGATCTTCTCGGGGTTTTGGGGGTTTCTCCAAGACATGCCAGTCCCTTCACAGGCGTGGATTCTCATGTTACCGCTGCAGAACAATTTCACTCAAACACATCAGTGGTTTCTGCATTAAGAAAATAATCTGTACAAAAGGAGATTTTTTTACAATTGCTCTAGGAAATGAGACTGAAGCATAATTTTCTGCAATTTTCAGGTAACTATATTCCAGTAAATCAAAATAATATACTTTATGACAGTTACTTTTTTCCAGTCAATAAGCCAGTATCTTCTACTACCCTTTGAGAACTGCCATTTGGTCTCTCTTACACCAATTCCAGAACTAACTTGGACACACCTGATTCTCTTTGATCATGCAGGCTGGTTCAGTACTTAAGGTTTTTTTTTTCTGGTTTTCTTAACAACTGAAGTTATTGAGGAACTGAAACCAGTGAGTCTTTCCACCTCCTTCATATGTGATCCTAGCCTCTTTCTCCACCACTGAAACACCTTTGAAACTGGGCAAACCTAAAAAACTTTATCATCAGTATTTCATGACATTCAACTTCTCTCACCAAAAAGGAGAATTGTTACAGAGAAAGGCATCCTGCAATAATATCTGAAAATTATTTGTGCTTGAGATCAGAATTCTTTCAGCTTATCTTTTATGTTAAATCCTGGAAAATTGTTTCAGTTTATTTTGTTCCAGTATTGCCTAATATGTGAAAAGCATTTCTTCTTCAATGATTTTAAAAGCTCTTCAAATACTGTAGTAAATAATTTTACTTACTACTATAAACACTGCTCCTCACAATCCACATGGAGATTTCTCATAGTTAAAATGATGTTTCTGAATGATTGATGTGTCAGAATTTTAAAGTACACCTTTTTTATAAGTCACAGCCATCCACTTACCTTTTGCCCTTTATGCATTTCCTTTTCTCATTACTATTTGTTCTTCTACCTACTTGATTTTTTTTTTAATTTGGTTGTAAATTCTTAGGAGTGAAGACTGTGCCTATCAAGTGAGAGCAGTGATGACTTCATGGCATGGGTGTAGACTTTTGTCTCCATGGAAAATGTATTAGAAATATACATAGACTTACTATTGATTGGAAACTCACTTCTTAGGAAAACTCTTTTTCTGTTTCTGTTTGTGTGCAGAGTTATAATTGATGGATATCCTCTAACAAGACACCATGTAAATCTCTTGGAATCAACTAAGATAATTCCAGTGAAAATCTTTGAATTAGATATGGATACAAAGGAAGTGTTCAGAAGAGCGCTGTTGGATAAGGAAAGCGCAAACCGGTAGTGATACTCTCTGATAGAATTTTTTTAAAATTTTCTATATGATATTGTAATATCTCTATTTATGTGCCTCAGTGCTATACCCAGAGGTTGCAGCTAACCTGGAGCATAACTCAGCTGTTTCTGAACTCCACACATGAAAAACATGGGAACCAGTCCCTCTCCTTTCTAATGCTTTGATTTCCATAGACCAGAAACAGAGATGTAAGGTGTTTGGGGCATGCTCTGGCCAGATCCCTCAATTGCATGACTGAGATTACAAATGTGCAATGCTGTGCACCCACTGCTTAGTTTAACTGGTTTAATGAAACTGTACATCAGAAATGTAACCACTTCTCTCTGCTGCTGCAATTTATTTTTCATCAGTTATTATCATAAAAGATATTGATACTTCATCTAATAATCTCTCTTTTAAAAACTTAATTAGAGTTCTTTTTAAAATATGGAAATAATGTATATTTAGTAATGTATAGAATTCAGGAGTTCTAAGCCTTTCAATTCAGTTCATTCCCTTTTTTGTTTTTCTGAGAAGATAAATATTCTGTTTAAAGAGCCAATGGTTGTTTTTGAGGAAGAGCAGTAAGTAGTTTACAAGCAGACAGGAATGAAAAAGAACAGAACATTCACCTTAAAATTAAATTGTGTAAGAACCTGTTTCTCATTAGGGGAAGTGTTTCTAAGAAGTTCCAGATAGCTTGGAGCATTATTGCATGCCTCTTTCATTTTGTCCTTTTCTTTTTGTCTCTTTCTTTTTATCAAGTAATCAGTACAATGTTAAATTGTTTACTAAAAGACTAAGGACAATTTGCATTGCAAAAAATTAAATCAATGATGTGTTTTTGAAAGTATTTACTTTAAACTTCATTTTAAATTCCAAACTAATTTTATTTCACCGGATTAAGTATAAACCAAGTGTGCAATATCAGGGTGCCATTTAATGGTGTATTTGTAGTGTGTGTCAGGTAATATGTGTTGACACATTCCAAATCCTTTGCAAAATAATTACTGAGTTGTATTTGGCACATAAATAGAAAAAGTTTTGTTCTTTGTTTTTGAGCAGGACTGTCAGATCATAAGTCCATTGCTTTTCACATGTAGCTGGTAGTATTCTTAATAAGAAATTTGTATTTCTCTAAAATGTTCTACAGTGTCAAATAAGCAAGACTTCGTGAAAAGAACTTAGAGTGAGCTCTAGAATTTTCACCTGAAATTCAGTGAAATTATCTAATCTTCAGATTTAAATCACTGCTATTTTTCATTGTCTTTAGATCTCCCTATCCTGAACATGACAGCCCACAGATTCTAGCTATTAAAAATTCCTGCTATAAACAGCAAATTGATGGTATTAGAACTTATTATATGAAGGAACGTCGGAACTGGTGTGTGATTGATGCCAATCATGGCAAATGGAAGGTCTGGAACACCATTATGCAGGAAGTTCAGATGGTTGTTAAACACATCCAGATATACCTGGAAAGAAGAAATGAAGGTAAAAGAAAAACAAAGTTTCCCAGAATATTTGTTTCTTTATATGTGCATGACAACTTCACCTTTCTTTGGATGAGGCTAGTTCTTGGGCACATATATACCCTTAAATTCTTCAATCTCATCTGCAGAGATCTTGAAGAGATCTCTTGAAAAGAGTGAAGACAAAGCCAACTACAGGGCACTCTGAAGCCATCCTCCAAAGAACAGTGTAACAGAAATCTGCTAAAGGAAGTCAGAGTACTTAGTCCATGGTAGATCTGGCTACACTAGGTGGTAAATCACATAAAGTACCCCAAAGGTACAAGGAGAACTCTAACTTGCAGCTTCACTTTAGTGTTAGTGTTAGTGAAGGAAGAGGGAGGGAGAGGGAAGATGTTAATTTAAAATCTAGAAATAAGCTTAAATATGCCATCTGAGTTAATTTCTGTGCTTTGGGAAGAAGACCCCTTTATTCTAAATGGGCACAGTTCCCACTTTTTGTGTGTCACTGGTCAGGATTAAATATGCCTTTTAAACACATCTGTACTATTTAACTAGAATTTCTCTAAAGAGCAAATATATTTCCTTATCTTAGATCCACCTTTTGGGTTTAACTTTTACAGCTCTGTGGCTGCACCCATCTTAAAAATTGGAGTCATAATCAAAAATAATAAAATACACTTAACTTTTACACATCAAGCTTGAAAAAGCATGAGTTCTAAGTAAAGCATGATTTTTTTGAGATGACATTTTATTCAAGATTTGGAATATATTTCCTCCAAATAGACTGTAGCATTTACAAGAGGTGGATGAATAAAGGGGAGGCTTTTATCACACCTTGTACCCTTTTTCACCGATGTAAAGAAATAAAATAATAGCTGAAATGTCCTTTAGTAACACAAAGGAGTGAAACAATAAATCATAAATAAGAACAGACTAATAAGCTGAGCATGCAGAGTATCTTACATCGTTAATAATTATTATATTTCTTAAATGCTGCAAAAATGTTATTAAAATTAATTGGCAAAATGAGTTACAACTTCATTTTATCATCAAATTGCTGTTTTAGTTCTCATTATTAAAATATAATTTTCAGATTATTAATTACCTTCTACACTGTCGCATTGCTGAGTAGAATTGTTTGATGTTTCTATTACTTTCATAAATACTCTCATAAATAAAACATTATCATTAATTGCTTTCATTAACAGGAAAAGCAGCCAGCATTGCTAATTTGTGTATCACTCCCAAGGAACTGCAGGATCAGCTGGGGGAGTGTGGACAGTACTGTCCTGTCAGCCTTGCAGAGAAAGGTGAACTGATTGACTGCTCTGTAAGCCCCTCACTGGAGTTTGCTGCAGAATTTCAAGGGCGCTATTACAAAATGGCTTCACAGGAAGAACTGGAAGTGCGTGTCAAAAAGCAGGTCAAAAAGGAGGGGATTATGGGAAGAGGGAACATTGTTGCTTAGATTCTTTGATTCCATACAGAAATAGGTAATATGCAACTTGAATTAGACCACTGTTGTTACCATTCAAGCTTTTTTCTGCTATCAAATGTCTAGGCAGACAAAATACAGCACAGACACCATTAAACTAAAGTTCATCTTACAAATTGTCACAGATCAAGCATTCATTTGAAAACACAAACTTTCTCCTTTCTCTATCTCTTGTGGGGAGACTGGGTTAGAAGGTGGCTTATGATAGTAGTAAATAGTGATGGATTGTGGGTGGGTAGTGACTACTTCAGCTGAGAGTAGGTTGGAAAAGAAATTACCCAAGAGCAACAGTGATGCCAACACACTGTTGCACTGTAGAAAAAATAGGTATCTAAATTGTGTGAGGCAGTCCTCTGGAGTTTGACCAACAGTCCTACAGTGCTTCTTTTATGATAAAAACATTTTTTTTTTCTACAGAAATTCTTGAGCAGACCAGAGATTTATGTATCATCACTGGCATCTCACCCTCTCCCACCAAAGAAACTGTTACCAAAGAAACTGACTGCAGCAGAAATGGAGGCCTTTTCCCATTTAAAGGTTGAAATGCAGGGATACTGTCCAGTCACTTACCTAGATGGAAAACAGAGGTATGTCACTAGAGTTTTCATAATCTGAATTACAGACTATGTGTCCTATATTAATGCATTAATGAGGAAATATTTTCAAAGTACTTTTTAATGCTGTTCAGGATTTGGACAGGAAAAGCGATTACAGTTCTCCATATGGCACGTGTGGCTTTGGAAATCAAGATAAAATCACCTTTTAATACTTACATGGCTGCAGGTTCTACAAGAATCTGTGTTGTCTTGGTGTCTGTTATGGTGAAGATGGACAGATATAGTTTGAATTCTTGCTATCATAAGACTTCAAAGGTTCAAAGAAATCTCATAAATCCCTAGTAGATGCAAAACTAGCTATTATGATTTTTGTAAGAGATCCATGAAGCTCCACCGTAAAGCTCCACCATAAAGTTTTCCACACAGATTTCCTCAGTGTGCAAGAATTTCTCATCAGAGGAGAACCATAACAGCCAATTCTATGTTATCCCTTTTTAATCTCCTGAACATTTTGTGATTGACATTTTAAATGGAGGAGCTCTAAAGAAGCTCTATAAAAGCTCCTTGATAAGCAGATTTTGAGGCAGAGACTCTATCAGATTTTGAAGCTTGTAACTGACAGTCGTGTAGTGGAAACTTGGATGATCCAATTGCTATTAATTTTGTAGTTGCTACACTTGCTAAATTACCAGAAGGCTACCAGTAGCTCTTGAATTTACACCATACAAATTGTTTCATGTTTTCTGTGAATAAGTAATTCTTGCTCCATCTCTTCAGATATGAAGCTTTGGTGCCTGGCAACATTGAGCATGCAGTACAATACCAAGACAAGTTATATATTTTTGAAAGTGAAGAAAAACTTCAGAAGTTTATGAGGTGAATACACCAGCTGCATTTTAATCTTCAATCATGTCACTGTTTATACATCTTAAAAGTGCTTACTTTTTTATCTGGTTAGGTTACCAGAGAAGTACTGGAATCTGAAGCTTCCCCATAAACTCCCTCCAAAAGAAGAGCCAATACTACTAACTACACTTCCTTTGGCTGGATATCTTGAACAGGCTAGTTTTTGCTTTCTTATTTTAAAACTTGATTTTGTGATATATAGCAAACCCCACTCAGTTGTTTTAATTTTTTAATGAACTTAAGTTTTATGTTTATTAATGCAATTATATTAAATTGAAAATTTTGGAGTTACAATTGAGAGCATTTTTTAAAGCCTTAAAATAATAGATATTTGTAGCTTTAATGGAAAAAATACAAAACTGTCAGAGGGGGATAATAAGCTGTAGTATTATATGATAGATTTTCTGACTTAGTTGTTTATAAGTACACTTTGGTTTGGTTTTTAACACCACCATAGACACAAGCTTACCTGGAAAAATTTAAGACAACTTTGTTACATTTTGACACATGAAAAACTAAAAAAATGATTAATGGTCACAGCTCTCCCTATTTTATGCTGATTTGTTATCTTCTACTATTCACCAACTTAGGGTATGGTCCTGTATTGTTAGATCTGCATTACAACAGGATAAAGCTTTGTTCAAGATTTTTGTAATGGTCTTTTAAACCTGTTTTCTTTCTTTAGGGAGTAGCAACTTCTCTAATAAAAGCTCTGCATGAAGTCGGCTGTCTTAAGCCAAAGTTTCCATTCCTAAGTGTAAAAGAAACTGCTCTGCTTTTTGTCTCCTTCCATCTAAAAGGTAGTGTATGAAATAGCATGCTATAAAAATAACTATTTGTATTAATACAAGAAGTAATATAATAACACTTATAACTAATTTAACATTTATACAATAACACTGTATAAGTGACATAAGTCCTCTGATACAATACAGATAGGCAATTAGTGTTCATATTTGCTATTTTTTAGAATTTCTGTTTGGGTTTTTTCAGCCGGAGATATCAGTTGCAGGTAATAATCTTCAATAGTTTGCAATAACTATTGCCAGCTTTCTTGATTTCAGTGTCCTTTTTTGCAGCTCTGCTATAGCTTTGGGCTGGTTTCCAGTAGTACTGGAGACTTCTGGAGCAAGACTGACATTTCTTTCAACCCACCACTTTTGTCATTTATAAGCCAACCTGTTCACTGGGTGAACTTCACCTGGCCTTTCGTATTTTACATTTTTACTTATTCGTTTAGATAATACCAATCTGAATTATTTTTTTGAAGCTCTTCGCATCCAGTGTTTCTGCATGTAGTTTCCAGGGCCCTCCAATATTTTCTTGAACTGTCACAGATTTTTTTGCTAGCACAGCTTTGTTAAGGAAGACCACTGAACAGGGCAGGCATGTGGTAAGCCCCTGCATAAATGTAGAGCTCCTAAGCCACCAAACTGCTTTCGTAGTTGGTTTGCTTCATTCACAGAGGCTGGTTTCATTCTATTGTTAGCATGGCTTTGCTAACATAAGGATGCCCATGCTAGGAATGTTTTGCTCAAATATTGCAACATTAAATCATTATTAGTAGTGGATGATTAACCAGAAGGGTTGTGCCAAGTGCAGAAATCCATTCTCATGCAGTGCCAAACAGTTGGACCATAGGAATCCAGGAAAATAAGTTATCTTCTTCTAGCACTGGCTAGGACTGCTTCCAGCTTTCAGATACAGCATTCCTGTACACTGACAGATCACTTGAACATGAGGAAGAACTTCTTCATGTGCTAGTGATCAAACACTGGAACAGATTGCCCAGAGAAGTTGTGGAGTCTTCATAAGGAGAAATATTCAAGAGCCATCTGAACACAATCCTGTGCCATGTGCTCTGGGATGACCCTGCTTGAGCAGGGAGGTTGGCCCAGATAACCCACTGTGGTCCCTTCCAGCCTGACCCATCCTGTGATTCTGTGATTTGTTGCAAATAAAGCATGATTTATTATTGTGCATCTCTTCAGAGTAGTCACACCATTCTTGATCAAAAAATTTGATCAAAGTGCTTCAAGTTGTGGTTCCCTGGAAGTTTATTTCATCCTAATTCTATGTGAAGTTAAACCTTCTCATCTTCAATTAGCATCATTATCTAATCTCACATTTAAATAGGGAATAAGAAGCGGGGGTTTAGTTGCTCCTTTAGCTTCTCTCACAACACTGGATTGCTTTCAGTATCTGAGAAGGTACAGGTGATCAACCATAAATGCAGAGGGATTTACTCCTGGAAAGAGAGTAGTAAACCCTATATCACTAGAGTGATTGAGTGTCCTTCAAGCTAGACTCCAGTAAGGGCTGTATTTAGAGCTGTGCTTGAAAAATCTCTCAGAAACTGTTAAACGTAGCTGTCTACAGTTTAAAGCTAGTGGGCTGATGTGTCTTATAGCATAGTTCTTCATGCTGTCCAGTTTTTGTGATGAGATATAAAATACTGCCCGTAAGAAAAGAAATAGTTATGATTTGGCTCACTCATTCCCCTTTGCCTCAGGGTAACAATTAAAATAATAAACTGTACTCTAAGGACTGGCTCTCAATACTAATGTATGCCAAAATAGGGCTTAGGGCAGAGAGAAACCTCCTTCCTCCTCCAGACTACTGGTCAGCTCTTCACAGAATCATGGAATCAAAGAATATGCTGAGTTGGAAGGGACCCACAATGATCATTGAGTCCATCTCCTGGCACTGCACAGGACCATCCCCAAGAATCACTGTGTCCTGGAGAGCATTGTCCAAACGCTCCCTGAACTTTGTCAGGCTGGTGCTGTGACCACTTCCCTGGAGAGCCTGTGCCAGTGCCCAACCACTGTGGGCACTCAACTCAGTGAAGAAACTTTTCCTGATGTCCAACCTAACCCTCCCCTGAGACAACTTCAGGCCCTCAGGCCCTGTCACTGGTTACCACAAAGAAGAGATCAGTGCCTGCCCCTCCTCTTCCCTCAGGAGGATGTTGAAGGCCACCATGAAGTCTCCCCTCAGTCTCCTCCAGGAGACTCCAGTCTCCTCCTCCTCCTCAGGCTGAACAGACCAAGTGGCCTCAGCTGCTCCTCATGCAGCTTCCCCTCTAGGCCCATCACCATCTCTGTTGCCCTCATTTGGACACTCTCTAATAGTTTAATGCTTTTCTTGTATTATGGTGCCCAAAACTGCACACAGGACTCAAGGTGAGGCCGCCCCAGTGCAAAGCAGAGCAGGGCAATCCCCGCCCTTGCCCAGCTGGTGATGCTGTGTTTGATGCACCCCAGGACAGGGTTGGCCCTCCTGGCTGCCAGGGCACAATGACTCGTGTTCCACTTGCCATCGACCCTTGGGTCCCTTTCCACAGCACTGCTCTCCAGCCTCTCATTCCCCAGTCTGTCCCTGCATCCAGGGCTGTCCCACCCCAGGTGCAGAATCTGGCATTTTCCCTCGTTGTACTTCATATGGTTGGTGATTGCCCAGCCTTCTGATTTGTCAGGGTCTCTCTGCAGGGCCTCCCTGCCCTCGAGGGAGTCAGCAGCTCCTCCCAGTTTTCTATCATCTGTGAACTTTGCTCAGAATCCCTTCCAGTCCTGCATCCAAGTCATTTATGAAGATATTGAAGAGCACAGGGCTGAGCATGGAGCCCTGTGGAACCCCACTAGTGACAGGTCACCAGTCCAATGTCACCCCATTCCCTATAACCCTTTGTGCCTGAGTGGTGAGCCAGTTGCTCACCCATGGCATGATGTATTTATCCAGCTGTGTGCCTGCCATTTTGTCCAGAAGGATACTGTGAAAGAAAGTATTGAAAACTTTATTGAAATTAAAAAAGATTACATCAGCTGGCATCCCTTGGTCAACTAGGTGGATTATTACCTTGTCATACAAGGAGATCAGGTTTGATAAGCAGGACTTTCCACTCATGAAGCACTGTTGGTCACAGTCCTGCTTATGAAACCTGACCTCTTTGTATGACAAGGCAGCCCACCTTATGGGCAAAGCATTTAGGTGTTCTATGACCTAAATGCTTTGCTTCCCTGTGCCAAGGACACAGTGGCCCAGTGCCAGCCATGCTAGACCTGGGCTATCCCCAGGATGTGCCACTTCAGGTTGTGTGCCACACTACCCAAATTTGTCACTGCCTGGAGTTTCACCAGTATCTCACGGTCTGAGAAATGGGAAGTTGACAGCAGTTGGGCATGTTTGTTGTGTCTTCTTTTACAAAAGCCTGATCCTTCTGATTATCATGACCCTTTGGGGTCAGGAACTTTCTGAAATACCAGACTTAATCTTTTTGGCTTGGCGCCAACAGTCAAGGTGCTTATCTGTACCACGGGTAACACTAACAGAGGTAAACTTGGTCTCTTTGAAAATTTCTGTAATGTAATTCCACAACATTTATAGGGGACACTAACATGCTGCTTAAATTCTTACAGCACACAACCCCCGGAGCTCGGAGCCAGTGCGGCAGATGTACGGGAAGAAGCTGTTGCAGTTCATGGAGCACTGCCAACTCATCCCCTACCTGGGGAGAGTCATGATGGGCCCATATAAGGAGCCAAGAGATCGGCCCCTTGGCTTTGATGACAGGCTGCAGACTTTTCTTTCCCTGAAAGGCACCCACCCCACTTTCATGTGAACCCTGTATTTCCACTGATTAACAAATGGAGTGTTGCCATCAGGCACCAGCATGGCTGCAACGTGGCCCGTGAACAGCACAGGTTCTCGGGCCAGTTTTTTATCTGTGAAATCTTAGAAATAAAATCCTTTGTCTGAAGTTGAGAGATACAAAGCTACTGGAAAGTGTCCAAAGGAAGGCTATGACGATAGTGACAGAGCCTTGAGGGGAAGCCGTGTGAGAAGCAGCTGAGATCACTTGGTCTGTTCAGCCTGGAGGAGACTGAGGGGACACCTCACTGCAGTCTGCAACTTCCTTGTGAAGGGAAGGATAGATACTGATCCCGTCTCTGTGGGGATCAGTGACAGGACTTGAGGGAATGGCCTGAATTGTGCCAGGGGAGGATTAGTTTAAATATCAGGAAACGGTTTTTCACCCAGAAGGTGGTCGGGTACTAGAACAGACTGCCCAGGGAAGTGGTCACAGCACCAAGCCCGAGTTCAAGAAGCGTTTGCCAGCGCTCTCTGGTACATGTTGTGATTTTGGGGGCTGTCCTGAGCAGGGCCGGGAGCTGGAACGGGACGATCCACACGAGCTCGGTCCCCCGCAGCCCGTCCAGCGACTCTGTGGCTCCAAGTCCCGCCCGCGTAGCGCCCATTGCGGCAGCGCAGGCGCGCTGCCAGCCCCGGCCCGGAAGCGCGGCGGCGGCGGCGGCGAGCGGTGAGTGCCGGGGCAGGGCGGGCNGGGCCGCGGCTCTGGCGGGGCAGCGCCCGCTCCCTGCTCCTGCCCCACGAGGGACGAGCGGCCTTCCCTCGAGGGGCGGCCCGAAGGGCTCTCGCGGTGCGCGGGGGGCGGCCACCCGCGCGGTGCCCTTGGCCGTGCCCGTGTCGAGGCCCAGCCCCGGGCCGTGCGCTGCCCCCCGGCGTCACCTCCCGGGAGAGCCTGAGCCCTCGCACGGCTGGGCAGGAGCGTGTATCCGCTGCACGGCCGGCAGCGTGGGGCCTTCTGCTGGAGTGCAGCCTCACTCTGTAATGGTGAGGGGTTTTTAGGGAAGGCGCGTGCTTTGGATTTTGCAGATAAAATACTAATGCTGTCACCTCCCGGTTACACGCCGAAGTCTTTCATGTGATCGGAACTCGCCAAACATCCACTACCTTGTCTGGAAGTTAGGGAATGCCTGCAGGCAGTGTTGGCAGCAGCCGTCCAGGAATTCTTGTAATGCAGATAAGGCAGGTTGGGTCACACCCGCAGCTGTGCTTTAAGGTGCTCCAGTGACAAACATAAGGCTCCGGAAATTAAAGATCCCAGATAAAACAATTTGACTCCGCTGTGAACTATTCGGTAGATGATCAGGGCTAAAGAATCCCTTTTTTCACCACCTCAGTAGCATTTAGGTATCATTTATAGGTAGCATCTGCTGTTTTATGGAGCAGTTGTTCAGGTGATTGAAACTGTTGTAGTAACTAAATACAAATATATAAATTTATTTGCGTTTATTTTGACACGTATAAATTAGGATATAACAGGTAGCTAATCTGTTTTGTCTTTGGTTTAGCTGCGCTTTGTAAGTAGGACATTTTGGGCATATATCTTCCATAATATTTGGTGGATTCTTCTGAAATTGCTGTATTTTTTTTTATTAATTTTCTGCAAATTTACTGTTGAAGAAGCTTAGCAAGTCAAATTGATCATTAATAGATACCTTAATGAACACTATGTTAGACAGAACCTTTCAAAACAGTGGTGTTTCTGTGTTTGTATTCCTACCTTCTTAGGTTGAAGCTTAGTTAAGTTAAAAGTGTTAAAGTGTTAACAAAAAAAGTGGTAAAAAAGAGAAATTTTCAGAAGGATAGATGGGGGTAAAAGAAATCCTGAAGTCTTGGCACATTGATACCAGTGAAGTTTTATCGCAGAATCACTAGGTTGGAAGAGATCTTCAAGATCAAGTCCAACCCATGCCCTAACTCCTCAACTAAACCATGGCATCATCACAGGATTTCCTAGCCTTGTCCCTGAGTAAACTGCACTGACCAAACTGCAGTTGACCTTTTTGTTTCCGGTGTGGTGGGTTGGTGCTGGCTGGACACCAGTGCCCACCAGAGCCGCTCCATCATTCCCCTCCTCAGATGGGCAGGGACAGAGAATATAACAGAAGCTCATGGGTTGAGATAAGGACAGGGAGAGGTCACTCACCAGTTTCCAGCAAAGGCAAAACAGACTTGACTTGCGGAAATTACTTAATTGTTAATGAGATCACGGTCGGATAATGAGAAATAAACCCAAATCTTTAAACAGCTCACCCCACCTCTCCCTTCTTTCCAGGCTCAGCTTTAGTCCCAGTTTTCTCTACCTCCTCCCTCCAGCAGTGCAGGGGGATGGAGAATGGAGGCTGCAGTCAGTTCATCGCACATTGTCTTTGATTCTCCTTTGACTCCTCACACTCTTCACCTGCTCCAGTGTGGGGTCTCTCTCACAGGAGACAGTCCTTCCATGAACTACTTTCTCCCGAGCCCTTGCCACGGGCTGCAGTTCTTCACAAAATGCTCCAGCTTGGATCCCTTCCACAGGTGCAGTCCTTCAGGAACACTCTTCTCCAGCTGAGTCCCCCACGGGGTCACCAGTCCTGCCAGCAAACCCATTTCAGTGTGGGCTCCTCTCTCCACGAGGCCATAGGTCCTGCTGGGAGCCTGCCCCAGCACAGGCTTCCCACCGGCTCCCAGCNTGACTCCTCACACTCTTCACCTGCTCCAGTGTGGGGTCTCTCTCACAGGAGACAGTCCTTCCATGAACTACTTTCTCCCGAGCCCTTGCCACGGGCTGCAGTTCTTCACAAAATGCTCCAGCTTGGATCCCTTCCACAGGTGCAGTCCTTCAGGAACAGTCTTCTCCAGCCTGAGTCCCCCACGGGGTCACCAGTCCTGCCAGCAAACCCATTTCAGTGTGGGCTCCTCTCTCCACGAGGCCAGCTGCAGTTGGGCACGTTTCTTTCCCTTTTATTGAATCTGTTATCCCAGAGGTGATAGCACCATCAGCTGATGGGCTCAGCCTTGGATCCATCTTGGAGCCGGCTGGTGTCAGCTCTGTAAGACATTGGGGAAGTTTCTGGCAGCTTCTCACAGAAGCTATCCCTGTAGCTGCCCCACTACCAAAACCTTGCCAAGCAAAGCCAGTGCTGTACTAAGAAGCTGTGACCAAGGAGTTGTTTCTGTCTGGTTGTTTTAGTTTCAGAAGCCAGGGTAGCAAGTTTTTTAGATAATACAGCATTTCATCAGAGATAAAAAAGATAGGCAGTAATTCTGATGTAAAAAACTATCTGCAGCCTTTTCATAGGATTTAAAAATACTTTTTGAAGAAATTCCATGTCAGCAATAGTGTTGATTTTTCAAAAGTTCAGAGGATTCAGAATTGCTTCAGCAACTCTTGAACTCTGTTACTGGTGTAACAAGTGATACGTGGGTCTTATAATGCTGACTGTTAAAAAAATTCTTTACTAAAGCTATTCTGTTTTTCTAGGCACCTCCTTTAATCTTCCTAATTAAAATGGCAAAACTAACTGATCCTTCTGAGAAACTGATCATCCACTCCAAAGCTCACAAGGACATCATTCTAGCTAATTTTGAGGAACAGAGAAAAAAGGATTTTCTTTGTGACATTACTCTGATAGTGGAGAATGTGCAGTTCAGAGCCCATAAAGCTTTGCTGGCTGCCAGCAGCGAATACTTCTCAATGATGTTTGTAAATGAGGGTGAAATAGGGCAGTCAATTTACATGTTGGAGGGAATGGTTGCAGACACCTTTGGAGTTCTGCTGGAATTTATCTACACTGGTTACCTCTGTGCCAGTGAGAAAAGCACAGAACAAATCCTGGCTACCGCACAGCTGCTGAAAGTGACTGACTTGGTGTGGGCCTGTACAGACTACCTGGAAAGCCGCAGCCCTGGCGGTGCATTTCCAGCTCCAGCTGAAAGCGGAGCCTCTGGTGTTGCAAGTGACCGGAGAAGTGATGATCCACCAAAGCGAAAGCGGGGGCGACCAAGGAAAATCAAGGTTGTCGAGGAAGAAGAAGAATCAGGAGCAAATTCCGCCGAAGATGGGCAGCTGAGAGAGAACAACTCTGTGCAAAATGAGCAAAATTATATGAAAAAAGACACTGAAGTAAAAGAAACAGTTGCCAGTGAACAGGCTTCAGTGAGGAAAGATGAAGAAACTGAACCTGCTTGTGGCTCAGAGGCTGCTGTTGATCTGTCAGCTGAGAAGGATGAAAACTACGATCCCAAATCTGAAGGAGTACAGAGCACTCAGAGCCGTTACAGCAAACGCAGAATAAGGAGGTCAATCAAACTCAAAGATTATAAACTTCTTGGGGATGAGGACGAGAAAGGACTGGCAAAGAGAACTGATGGAAAAAGAAAACGTGCGGGTTCTGATGCTCGCTGTAAAGACTGTGGCAAAGTATTTAAGTATTATCACTTCTTGGCTATTCACCAGCGAAGCCACACAGGTAGGCCTTCAGAGACTGCTGCTTTTGGGTTAGGTTTAGTGATGTTTCCAAATGCAAGTGACTGTTGAAATGTTAGTTGTTGACTACAGCAAGAATATCCAAAATAGCATGCTGATCCAAATTAGCATGTTCTGTGTTTGCTGTTTTGTGTTTGCTGTGTTTGTCATGTGTTCTGTGTTTGCTGTTTTATTCTTGCCAGCAGATCTCAGAAGCTCTATGTCTCACCTAGGTTTCAGTGTAATTTATAATTGCATTGTTTAAGCACTGAGTTATATGGCAATAGCTAAAGAATTATTTTATTCCTGTGTGAAGGTTGTGTCTTCACAACTAATCGAGACTAATTTTTTCAGTAGCTACAACATTGCAGTGCATCTCACTATCAGCTTAGAGAATCTAGTGAGAAATGATGCATCTGTGCCTAAAAATGTCATCTTTTGCTTTCAGGGGAGCGCCCTTTCAAATGCAGTGAGTGTGGCAAAGGCTTTTCCCAGAAGCATTCTCTTCAAGTCCATGAGCGGATGCACACCGGGGAACGGCCGTACACGTGCACCGTTTGCAGTAAGGCTCTGACAACAAAGCATTCTCTTCTGGAGCACATGAGCCTACATTCAGGTAAATACTTCAAGGCAAATGTAGCTCTCTGATGCAAGAATTTGCCTTTCTGGAAAAAAAGGTATTTCTGATCCATCTTGTGTGTGCTGGTGTCACGTTCCACTGAGGGAAACTGCGAGGAGTTCTTTTAAAAATGGATGGTCAGGAAAGCAATAATGTCCAACGAGACAAACCTTGTATCTGAGAACCGTTTATTGGTAATGAAAAAACAAAATGAAAAGGAGTTATCCTACTGAAGAGAACTAGAAAAGGACAGAATAAGAGGAGGAAAAATGGGAAAGGAATGAGGGGAGAGAGAGGGGAGACAGAAAAAGAGGGCTTTACCACCAGAGGTCGGGGAGTGCCATCGATGTCCATGAGGTCGGACACGAGGTGAGGGGGTGCTCAGGCGGAGGCCCAGAGCCCTGGACACGGTTGTGGCGAGGATTGCAGCAGTGGGCTGGCTCGGAGGTGCACATGGGTCAACACAGAGGGCTCAGGCAGGGACACTGGGACAAAGCAGGCAGGGAGCTGGTCAGGGACACAAGGAGGCAGGACAGACACGAGGGCGGGCAAGAGCCGGCAAGGGCAGGAGAGCCAAAAGGCAGGCTGGGGCCAGGGAAAAAAGTATAAGACTCAAAAATTCCCAACTCAAAAACAAGTTTCAAAAAGCCCCTTGAATCACCAAGCCTCAAAAGCAAAAGCACTGTCTCAAAAAAGCCCAAGCTAAAAGCCCACACTCAAAAAGCAAGTTTGAAAAGCCCAGGGGCTGGTGACACAGTTTCTTTTCATGCCCCTGGCTCCTCCCAATGTCTGCCCGCTGACAGGAGACCATTGGCCCAGTCCAATGTCCCACTGCAGTCCACTGGTAGAGACCTTTTGCCATCTGACTGGAGAGTGTCTCTGGGGTGCAGTGTTTTCAGTGTTCCCCTGCTGACTGCCTGTCCCGTGTGAGACATGAACTGGTGGCCAGGCAAAGCCTCCCAAGAGACGGGGCTTTCCTCCATCTTCTGGCTGCCCCCTGGAAGAGGCACGTGTGCAACCCCTCCCCCATGTGCCTCTGACAACCACTGTTGAGGCAAATCAAAACTGAATTGCTCCTCACAGCTGGCTTGCGTATTTTAATTATTTTCTTACACTTGCTTTGGATGTGGCTTACATTTTAATAAGTGATATTCTTTACAGGGCAGAAGGCTTTTACCTGTGATCAGTGTGGAAAATACTTCAGCCAAAAGAGACAGCTCAAGAGCCACTACCGACTACACACAGGTATGACAAGTTTGGGTTGAGGACCTGGCTTACAGTCCATGCTGATTTCTCTTCCTAAAGATTAACTTAGGCTAAAAGTTCTTCCTCAGTGAGGTATTTAGTCTCTGCTACCTTGATGTGTCCTATTTTGGTATAACAGTGGATAGGGTGAAAAAGACATAATGGTGTATAGTAAATAGAATGTGTAGGAAAATATTTAATTGAGAAGGGCTCTTAGGATGATTAAAAATTAGTTACGCTGTATTTGGCCCTGCTATCCATGCTACATAGAAGCTGGGAATCGAATAAACAGTTGTGTCTGCTGCCTGGTGTGCAAATTGCATTGTAGTTGCCCACTACTTTGCACTAGTAAGGGCGTACGAGCTTTAGGAAGTGTTCTTCTCACTTCTGGAACATGGTGGAGATAGACACAGAGGAAGTGGTGGAGAAAAACAGAATTTACAAAGCTTCAAGAGAAGGTGTTTTTGGGCAGAAGCAGGTGTAGGTTCCCCCTTTTCCCGTGGTAACACTGAATTGAGAAATAGGAGTGTGACAGTTAAGATAGGGAGAAGGCAGTGAATCACCTTTTGTTTTATCTCTATATTATATCAAAGTGGTTATTTTACAGGAAAGTGCTTTAACAAAGATCACTGAAGAGATACAGGGGATCACTTATGCACTGACACTTTTTTTGTTATTGCGACAAGGCCGTTCACTGCCGGAATGTAACCAGTGTCGTCGCAAATTCATGGACACAGCTCAGCTAAAGAAACATCTAAGAACACATACAGGTAAGGTTCTACCTTGGGTTTTGTGGGGGTTGTGGTTTGTTTTTTCTTGAAGTTACATGGACTAAACAATGCTAGGCAAATTGAACTTGTGTCTGTGGAATGAACTTCTGCTCTACTTGTACGTAATGATGCCTGTGTTGCTAATGAAGAGGTTTGACATCAAGAATGCAGGAGCACAAAAAAGCTTCTGTTACAGCAGCACAGAAGCAATGCCTATTACAGGAAGAGGGCTTTTTCCCCCCAGTTTTATAAAATTTGGTGCAGAAAATGCCAGTTAGCCTTCCTGTGGTAGAATCCTGGACTGAGAATTCAGTTTGTCGGGTGAGCAGCATCCAGCAGGTATCAGGCTTGCAGTGAGCTGACAACTAACAGAAAGTGTTTGTCCTAAATGAGTTGGACACCTCTGTCTGTGAGGGATGGGTGTTTAGGAAAAGTGCTGTGACCAGAAAAATAATTATTTCCATTTAGATTTTTACTGCACTGTAATAAACCAGATGTTGAGAGGAGATGGGCTGGGAGGGATGATTTAATGCAAGTGCGTCAGAGGGTGTTTTAAGAGATTTAGAGGGCAAGCCTGGTAATGAATCACTGGATAACAGAGATAAAAATGTTGATCTATCCTCTCATAATCACAAGGCATAAACTTGATAAAATACTTTCCTTTGTAGGATAAGTTCATAAGGTGACGTGTGAATAATTTTGTCCTTTAAAGTAACTAGAAACAGTGGCAATTGTTTCCTCACAAAACTGAATTATTCTTAAGCGTGTTGCTTGGAGTTGTAATACATAACTCAGTCTCAGGCATACTTTATCTCATTCATTTCCTCCTCTTTTCTAAGCGAAAATAACACAGCTTTACATTTTCTGGGATATGCTGAGGTCAAAATTTGTGCTTCTGGGAGTTTTTCGTTATCCAGAATAGAGTTAGCGTGTGATACTTACATAATTTTGTATTGAGGAGAACACAGTGTTGACACACACAAGAATTTTGTATCTGAAGCTGATATGCCTCTCTTAAATGTAGTGGAAATGAGTTTGGGGTGGGAAATGAGAAGAGGAAGCTTACTAGCAAGGTAAGTTGCAAAAATGTATGAGCTAAGCTGAGTTTTAGCAGAAACTGGCTTGCAATATATTTTGCTTCCAGAGAAGACAGGCAAGATACCAGTATTAATTATGTAGAAATAATAATTGATCTGTCCCATCTCAAAAGCAAAGTAAGATTCAAGGGCATTTGGGGACAGGTGTTAACACAGATACAACTGTTCTCCTTTGGCAGCTGTTTGGTCACACTATGTCATAATAATACAGCCTGCTTGGGAAGTTACTCTTGTTTTCAGTAGCGAGCTGGGACTGGATGACCAGAGGTCCCTTCTGACAAATGTCTCTTGTTCTCTCATCCTTTTATCCATGCCCTCCAAAGCCACATGAAAGCTGGTAAGCATTGCAGTTCTATGCTAAATGGGAAGCTTCCTTGGAAACTGGCTGCTGCCCAATCCCTGGGTTTGGTGTGCTTTGATGGTGTGAATTACCGAGTGGTGATCTGGATTCTCGTGTCTAGTGTCTTAAAGAACCTCAGTGCTACAAGGATTTGTTACAGTGTGAATTAGGATTTGCTTTGGTTGGGTAGTATCTGTTTCTTGTGAACCTTCTTATGATTTAATTTGGCCTCTCTGCTTCTACTCAGTTAGACATCAGAATTCCAAATGCACTAAAAAACCCCCCAACAAACAAACAAAAAATCCCCAAACAAACTCACATTTTATGTAACTCACGATAATTCAATTTTTCTCTAACTGGTGTTCCCAGAATATCATAGGCCTAGTGTGATGGAGCCTTGTAGAAAGCCAGGCAAGTTGTTAGGGTAATAGATTCATTTTCCAGCTTTGGAAGTTTGGACTTACTCATCTGCATGGTGCTGTCTGTGAACCTACCATTAATGCCAGGGTTCAGGGACAGCCTTTTTCAAAGTGTTTCTGTTCCACATGGAACACCCACATCTGTGCCATAGGTACAGCTTTTTGTTGCTTTGGGGGCTTGGATCACCTAATTCTTCTTCTTCAAAGGGGAGAAATGCTAGAGGTGTACATTTAAATTGTTATACCCTCATTTTGACTAGTGAGTTCATTCAGTTTTGGATATCTACTGACCCATGGCAGAAGTGTGAAGAGCCAACAGTGCACATTTGATACTGTGTATAGTAAAATACAAAATGTTTTTAATGTACTGATGAAAAACACTATTTAAAAAGTGAAGTGACATTTCTTTTTGATAGGTGAGAAGCCCTTCACTTGTGAGATTTGTGGCAAATCATTTACAGCTAAAAGTTCACTTCAGACTCACATTAGAATTCACAGGTAAAGTATTTCTTGTTTTCATTACATTCTTTAAAAATGTAACTTCTAATTTTAAAACTTGTATATAGTGATCATTTAATTATGGAAGGGTCAGGAGTTATTTGCATTTTGAATGATTGTTAAAAACTTAACATTTTTGCTTAATCTGTGCAAGGAAAAAAATGGTAGTGAAAAGCACTGAAGTCCTAAATTCTCACATGCAAGATATTGTAAGAGTCTTCTTTGGTATTTTGTGTCTGTTCACTGACAATATACTTACTGCTATATTATTTTTGTGAAAATTTTACTGTAAGTTTTGTTTGACAGCAGAACAGTAGCCATGGTGTATCAAGGCTGTTGGAGCATTGTCCTGTTACCCTGTGAGCTATCCTGTCTCTTTAATAGCATTAGATGTCCTTTACCCCTGTCAGTTCAATGCATTGCATAAAGACAGGTTAGATTTTAAATCACTGGAGAACTGTTGTCTAAGAAAACATTTCCAGTAAAATTTCTTGGCCTTTTGACACAGGCAGCAAGTTAGGGTTTGGACACTTCTTTTTGTTTTTAAACCCACACTGGTAAGGAATATTCTTAAAATGGTCAGTGCTTAGAATTGTGCAGAGGTGTTGCATTCTTGCCAAGGTCTAGCAACATGGAGCTTGTACCTCTGGTTTTATGGGAGGAAGGCAGTTATCTCTGTAGCTCTGGAGTATATACTAACTGTACAGTTTGGGAAATAGAAAATAATAGAAAGTCAGGATAATCAGAAAATAGAAATAATCAGGATGTCAAAGAGAGGATGTTTATAATGACACTACCCTTTAAGTACTTACAGTTTAGGAAAACAATGTAATCATTTAAGTATTTTATACAGAATAAGTTTCAGAAAGCAGCATTTTTAAAATGAATATTTTAACAAGATGAAATTGTTCCCTTTTGCAGAGGAGAAAAGCCATATTCTTGTGATATATGTGGAAAATCCTTCTCTGATTCCAGTGCTAAGAGAAGACACTGTATCTTACACACGGGCAAAAAGCCTTTTGCCTGCCCAGAATGTAGTTTGCAGTTTGCTCGTCTGGACAACCTGAAGTCTCATTTGAAAATTCACAGCAAGGAAAAGCAGTTTCAGGAAGCCAGCGCCGCCGCGAGCACCAACGTTCATCCGGAAGAAGTGAGAAACATTCTCCAGCTGCAGCAGTACCAGCTTGCCACCTCAGGAGGGCAGGAAATTCAGCTGCTGCTCACGGATGCAGTACACAACATCAACTTCATGCCCAGCCACAATCAAGGCATCAGTATTGTGACTGCAGAAAATGCCCCCGGCATGACGACGGAGCAGGCCGCCAACCTCGCGCTCCTCGCGCAGCCGCCGCAGCCGCTGCAGAACTTGTTGCTTTCAGCTCAGCAGGAGCAGGCAGAACAAATCCAAAGCATCAATGTGATTGCCAACCAAATAGGGGCTGCCCAGCCTGAGCAAATGCATGTCATCACTCTTTCCAAGGAAGCGCTAGAACATCTCCACGCTCATCAAGGACAAAATGAACAAATCCACTTGGCGGGATCTTCACCTGCGGCTCAGCACGTGCAGCTGGCTCAGGAATCAAGTCAGCAGTCTCACTCTAGCCACGATACAGTTCCTTCCCACCAAGTCAGTGAGGAACAGAATCAAAGTGTACTTGTTTCTGAATCCCATCAGCAGCCTCTGTCACTAAATGAGTCATCTCCGGAGCGCCCTATCCAAGGACAGGCTTTCTGAAATCCTTGTTTGTCAGCAGAGGGCTAGGCTGGAGAATGCTTCTCANTTTTTTTTTTTTTTTTGCAACATCAGCTATCCAGAGATGCATTGCTTGGTGATTTTGGATGGGTGACTCAGTTTCCTTAACCATATTTATTTTAGACTGTTTTGTTTTTCTGGATTGGTATTTCTTTGCCATACTTAGTCCATACCTCACAAGCAATTAATGTGGAGTTTTGTGCCTCATACACATCTCTGCCTCCTGAGGAGATATTTAGCCCTTATTTGCATTTCTGTGTGACTCTGCAGAGAAGTTCACCTTGCTGGTAGGAGAACAATGTTTAGGACATCTATTGATCACAAAGTTCTGCTTCTGTGACAAACTTAACATTATACCTGAGCTACTGTCAAGCTTAAGACCACCAGTACTTTTTGCAAAGCTAACACCATATGTCTTATGTTTAATGAGCTTTCTCTCTGCAGGTTAATGTACAATTCTCCATGTAATTGTTCCCTGAAGTGCATTATGAGTTACTGACTACCAAATTTATTTGGTTTGGGTCGAAACTGTTGCAGTCTTTAACTGGCCCTGAATCTTCCCTCCTGTTTACCATGTGCTGTACACATTTTGTTCCTCAGAAACGTTTAAGGCATTGCACTTGAATAGTGGCAATGAGATGTGATGGTTACACTGGAGAACTGAAACCCCCAAATTCTGCTCTGTTAGTTCTGCCGCTCACTTTCTTTGTGACTGTGGGCAAGGCAGTTGACCTCTGTGCCTTATTTCATCATCTAGTACGTGGGGATAGTGTTCACACACTCTGCCAAGCACTTTGAAGAGCTCTTGATGTTGAAGGCACTGTCTATTGAAGTGCTAAAATCTCCTCCTGACAGGATTCTGTCTAAGCTTAGGAGCCACTGTATATTTAAAGTGTTATTTTTTGTACTTTTGAGAGAAGAACATGATCTTACTTTAATATATGTTAAGACTAGTAATTGTTTATGTGAGGATTCAAACAATGAAGAGCATCACTTCAGAGCATAAGTTACATAAATGGGGCACATCACTTAAAGTTGTTCAACTATTTTTGTTGACTAAATTAGATGTGTACAGATTGTTTTCAATGACTGACTGCTAACAAAAAAAGATTTGACATAGTAATAAAATGCCTTGCCAAAATACATGCTTTCTGTTTTCAGGTTTCACTACCGGTAACACCTTTGCATGGTTGGACTGATGTGTTAAAATCCAGATAAAATGCCACTGTTGCTTAAAAGAACATGCTCAATTGCAAGCTTTAAAATGTCATACTTGTGATTTACCTTGGTGTTTTATGTTATAACAAATGAAAAATTCTAAAAACATGGTGAATTTTAAAGCAAAATTATCCACATTTTTTATAAAGTCCCTTGTTACAAGTCCAGACTACTTGGCCTGTTCCTGACTGCATGCTGCAGAAGTTTGTCTGAGTAGCTCTGTGTCTTCAAAGTACAGGATCACTTTTATGTAAATGGATCATGACAAGGGTAGACAATGGGAATAAATCAATGCAAAAAAAAACCCAACAAAACAAAACACCAAAACGCAAACCCAAAAAGCAACAATCTATCCCACAGCAAAGTTGTTAAGGCTTTTCACATTTCCTCTCAGAAGGGGGAAATAAAATTTGCATACTTTCTGCCACCAAAGTGAACCAGCATATTCTGCAGCTCTGCCTGAGAAGCTTGAAGTCTTGGTGTTGTAAGAGCAGATAAATAAATACAGTAAAGCCTGTTACAACACTTAAGACAGTCTTGCTGATTAATTGTATAAGCTTACAGTAAATATTCTGGCAGTTTCATCCTAAAACTTCTGCTTTTATCTAAAACGTTGTACAGTGCAGCCAGACTACTGTCTGGTCATAAGTTTACTGGAACTTGCACAGAATTCATCGTCTACCATATATTTACAAATCCTGAAATGCTTAAAAACAGGTTACTAGCTGAATTCTGAGGCTACCAGTAGAGGAACTGTTCAATACTTTTCTTCTTTTTTGAACTTTGTTTTGTTCGTTATGCAGTTATCCTTGCAGGATTCCGTTCCATGCTGCAGTTGAACACGGGACACTTCCATATAGTGGTTTCTCAGTGCTTTCCGTGTAACTAAAAAACCTGAAGTTTGGTGTTTGGAATTCTGTTTTGCTTTTCTGCAGATTACCAGTGAAGAAACAGGCTGCTGTGAATAGCAGGGCAGTGACTAATCTTGCACCCTGCGTTGCTTAAGCTGTCAGCACATATTGTAGCTTGCGCTCAAGAAGCTGGCGTGGCTTCTCATATCACGAATGTTGCTTTTTGGACACCATTTGCTTCCTTTCTAGTGAATGCATTTCTGTTAAAAGATGAAAATGAATCCTTTTTCTGTGTGTGCATTTTTAAGGCTACAGCTGAAGTCTAGGATTGCTTTGAATTTGAAAGGAAACCACTTCAGCTTTGTTTTTTAGTCCAGCTGCCACTAATAACAATTTAGGGAAAAAAATGCATCCCTTAGAAATTATGTTTCAGAACAGCTCTCTAAATAGCTTTACTCTTAGACAGTAAACACCTTAACTTCTCTTTTTCTCACATAGACTAATCCTAGCAAATCCGTCTCGCTGCTTTCTATGTTAAAATGAGATTAAGGTTTTAGACTTAAATGCAGGGCAGTAAGAGGACTACAGAAAGATCCAGTTCTGTGGGCATTTAACACCATTGTGTGTTTCCTCTGCTCAGTTTTAAGTTACCCAGTGTAGGTGAACTCTAATAGGATTTCACCTTTTTTTTTTTTTTTCAAATGCAAGTTTATCACATTTTGGCTTTTTCTGAAGATTTTGCTTGGTTCTCCAGGTGCAAGTTGAAACAAATCCCCGAGAGGTAGAGCAAACACAGTCTGGAGCCTGCATTTGCCTGTTGTGTGTGTAATTCCCCTGCTTGGCCTTCCAGTCCAGTATCTTGGGTTTTGATAAATGAATATCAGAGTATTTATTTCATATGGGCTGTAAAAGCAATTTACCCTGCCAATAGGAAAAGAAAGTGATACTAGGGATTGTACAGCAATTTCCTCTTAGCATCTAAGATGACTACCTCATCAAACTCTTTCCAGATGAATGCCTATTCATGGGTTCAAATTAAGGATATTGAACCTGGCATTGATCTTGCCAGTTGTTAAGGAAAGTTTTGCTTGCATTTCTTTGTTTTTGAAAGACTCGTTTCAGTGGTGTAGCTGGTTAGTCATCACGGTGAAGGTCATGGTTGGTGTTTGCTAATAGCCATCCTTGGTGTGCTTGGATGTGGGATTTTTTCAGGCTTTCCCCGCTTCACCTTAACTGTGAAAGCTAGTATGGGATTCATTCCTAGTCACCAAGCCAGTGCCTGTGTGAGCACAGCAGCTGGGTACGTTTCCTGTCTCTCCATGTCTCCCGGCTCTGCAGCAGACGGTGTCCCCAGCAGTACCCTGTGTAAGTATCCTTATCCCAGATGCGAGGGCTGGGAGTGGCTGGGAGGAGGCCGGTTTGCGCAGCAGGCGTGGCCCGAGTGCAGGAGCAGCCGAGGATCCTTCCCGGGTATCCTTATCTTCCCATGGGCAGAAGTCCATCTGTGCAGGCCTTTTCCCAGTCCTCCTGCACTGCACGTTCTCGCCAAGAGCAGAGAAGGGAGAGGTCATGCCATACTCTCCAGAGCTATGATTTCAGAACCTCTTTTACTTATTCATTAGAGACTAATTAAAGAGTCTGCTTCTTGCACAGTTGCAGTCCCATGAGCTGCAGCAGTTCTCTATGTTCTGTCCCTTTTCAGATCTTCTGTAAAACATGGTGACAATAAATGGTTTTCCACAACAGAGGGACTACTGATCATATCTGTCCCAAGCAATTCTTTCAAATGGAAAAACCCATCCAGGCATATTCTCAGCACCTCACTGTAGCATGCTTACTGCTCGTTTCTGGCTAATATTTTAATCCTACCTAATTGAAAGTATCTTTGGAATAGCAGGAAGCAGTTGCTTTAGTCAGCAAACTTCCTACCCTGTCCTGCAAATTTTTCTGACATGAGGAAGAACTTTCCTGTGTGAGTGACTAAATGTACTGCAACACATTGCCCAGAGAGGTTGTGGAGTCTCCCTCATGGCAGATATTCAAGAACTGTCTGGACACAAATGTGTGCCATGTGCTGTGGGATGACCCTGCTTGAGCAGGGAACTTGGACCAGATGACCCAGTGTGGGCCCTTCCAGCCTGACCCATTCTGTGATTCTGTGATTTTACTTGCCCTTCACCAAGAGAGGTCTCAGTGACCCCTGGCAGCTCTCCTTTAGTACCATCCTGTGGGGGGTCTCTCTCAAATACATATGTGTATATATATGTGTGTGTGTGTGTTTGTATATATAATTTTTTTTAAAATTAATTTTGTCTGCTTTTTCTTCTGTTTCTCAATCCTTTTCAGATGCTATTTTGGACTGAAAGGAACTGAAACAGCTGCAGCTGCACCAGGTGGAGAAGTTTGGACCAAGAAAACCCTCTAAGAATCACACAGAAGTAAAACTCTTGGGTCATGTGTCAGGGTATGTGTGCACTCTTCAAAGGACTTCAAGTTTCCAAGAGCATTGCTGCACAACCTTTGAAAGGCTTTCAGGATATTTGTTTAAATGTGCTGCACAACCTTGAGTGCTTTCCATATTTTCCTTTGTGGTGTTTGTTTTCCTCTCTGAACTGAATGCAGCACAGCACATCTGCCACAGCTGGCAAGCAGAACAGCACTGGCTAATTCACATCTAACTATTGCAACCCACAGAACATTTATCCTCATCTGAGTACTACAAAAAGGCCTGCAGAACCTGTTGTCATAAACAGGTAATAAATAGAGTCTAAAATTAATATTAGTCATCCATTTCAGGATTTTAATAGATGTCATTTTCATAATTGGCAACCTGTTGAATAGAATTTAATGTACGTGAATTACCAAGTGATGAGAAAAGAAGTGAAGAAATACCAGAGTAGATTGAGATAACAAGTAATTGGTGGTTCTTGGCATGCTCTTTCTATAAAAAACCACCCAACATACATTTTCAGAAAACAGTCCTGTTATGCTTGTTAGGCTAATCATTGCCTTTCTTTTTGACTTTGACTGTCAGTTGGCTATTACCACTATGTTTATAGTAAATTCCCTTTCTTGCCCACAAAAACAATAAGAATGCCTAGAAATTATCAGTTTAAAAAAAAAGTAATTTTTTTTTCAAAGAAAAAGGATTAATGGGAGCCAGTCCTATGTATATGTAGAATTATATTTCAAGAACAGAATTTCCTGTGTGTAAATTTAAGCACATTTACAAAATGCAGACATCAATCTCAGGATTGTAAAAGATAATATGTAGTGGATTGCTCTGGGTTTAATCCTTAAATGTTGTGGTGCAGTAAGAAGAAAAGAGATGTTTAAAAAAACCAATAAACTTCAGTTGTATTAATCTGTATCAAGCTAAAAATATGGATGTAGGGAAAAATAGATAGCCAAGACAATATTTTCTGAAGCTGATTTTATATTTGACTCTAGGTATGCTGCTTCTGCTCTGGATTTCACATAAGGCTGCTATAGACTTATTTTTTGGCTATAGCAAAAGCCATATGGTCTGGCTACCAAAATTAGATTCTGCTTAGCTTACAGCCTACAGAGGCTCTGGCAGCTGCGCTGCCGGCCTTTAAAAGGAGGAAGGAAAGGGCTTTCCTTTCCATCACTCAGTCACAGTCCACAAAACACCCCTGCATTTGCATGTGCTGCTTGCAGTTACCTGCTGTCACACCTCATCTGCTGCCTCCCAGGATCTGGCTGTGAATTAAAACTCCTTGTCTTACCATTTCAACATGTCTCCTTGTCCAAACTGTTCTGTCTGCCTCGTTTTTCTGCATTTTTTTCAGCAGGAGAACATCATCACATGAAATGATAACACCTTGTGCATGGATCTTTCAGGCAAGGGAGCAGCTGTGGTAGCGAAACATTGAGAATTGGTCTTCTTCACAGTCTCTGGTATTGTGAGGATGGAGCTCTTCAAATCCAACATTGCTGCAAATCCCCACAAAATTCTTAAAAAAGCATTGCCCTCATGAATCACTGTAAGAAAATACCACTGAGCCAGACCAGAGAGTCTTCAGGGCTACCTGGAGGAGGCCCATCTGCAACCTGTGATTTCTTTCTCAGTCTGGGTTTTTTATAGACACTGTAGCTGAGCAACATTTAGCTAAGAGGCTTTTTGGTTCTGACTCTGTGGTCATGTAAATATGTATCACTTTATAAAGCCAGTGGGATATACAGTTGGGGGGGAAATGCACGATATTATTAAGATGAGAAATCAGTTAGTTTGGGTTTTTTTATTTAACATAGGTTTGATCTGCGTGAAACTCAAACTGTCTCATCTGCAGTAGGACTTTGACACATGAAAGTTCACGGTGCTCAGAGATGAAAAATGACCTGACCCTGCTGTGCTGACAGAAGCCCGAGCTGAACCTGCAGCTGTCCCACAAAGCAGCTTTTGCACGTGCTGCGTGAGCCCAAAGAGAGCAAAGCTGCCGCCGTGGCACAAAGCTTTGCTGCGGGAGCCGCGAGCCCTCTGGAACTGCTCGGTCCACGCGCTGCCGGCGGGAATGATGTCTCAGCAGTGCCCAGCAAGTACAGCTGTGGGTAGGAGCTTCTGCGTCAAAAGGAGGCACACACTTTACATAGGGTGTAATTAAGCTGTAAATCTCATTGCCACAGAAATTTGTGGATGCCAGGCTTTCTCATTTGCCTGAAAAGCAAAGAAGTTCAAATGGAAAGGAGCTGCCAGGGAGAATTAAACACAGAGATACCAGGAAGTCCTTGAGCACAGGCTCACTGGAGGCTGGGAGTGGGGTGGGGAAGCAGTTCTCTCATGTTTGCTTTTATTTACCACTTTTTGCTATTAGCAAGAGGCTCTTCATCCAGTAAGTATTACTGACAGCATCCATCAAGAGCTCTGGAAAGAGCTGGCTTCAGCCCCCTGCTCTGCCACATGCTTTCTGTGTAACATGGTTTTCCTTCCTTCACGAGAAAACAGAAATTGGAGCATTTCCTAACCTCCCACAGGGTTGAAAACTGCTTACATTAGGCTTGGGAAGTGCTTAGAAATGCAGGGTAGGGTGTGGGCTGGTGTCTGGTGTTGCTGTGGAGCTGGGCCCTGTTGACAGACTCAAACTCAAGGTGGCCAGACTACCATGGGCCCATGGTGGGTGCCTGTGGCAGTGACGGTGGTGGGGCTGCTCCAGCACCTGTTTTTTTATGTGACCAAGTTTATGGCAGAGGTAACTCTTGGGCTTCAGCCCCAGCACCAGTTTTCAAGCTGCAGGGAGTGGTGTGGGCTTGAAGCAAATGCATAATATCTATGTAGTCCATAAAAGCAATCTAATATTAAGTTTGCTACTGTAGAGGACTAATGATAACTGGACAATGTCTAAACAATGTAACAAAACCAGACTTATTTAAAAAAAAAAAACATCAGTTGTTCTTAGTGCCGCATTCAGCTGAGTGGGAATTTCACTCTTATCAATTCTCCTTTCTTAGACAAGTTTGTGGCCTTAACTTACCATAAAATCACAGCTGCATTTTCATCGTTCTTTCTTCTAACCCTACTACCTCTGACAGGCGTCCTTTGGGGCACTGCTTCCATGGCTCAGCCATAGCTGCCACTGCCATAGCTCTCCCAGCAGCAGATGCTGGACCTTCTGAGAGCAGCAGAAATTAACACACTGCATGAAACAATTCACAGAGAGACTGTCTCCTGGAATGGAACCAGGGCTCTGCCCAAAGGTCTATCGAAATTCCAGTAGTGAAACAGAGATGGAAGCGGTTGTTCCCCCACGCTGATGGGCAGCCCACATTTCTGACCTCAACTGAACTGCTCACTGACAACCCTGTGACAAATGCCTCTGATAACCATGGTCTCTGATGATTACTTTTATCTATGCTGCAGATACCATAACTGGAAAGGGAGATGAAGGAGAGACAGTTTATGGTCCTACTTTTGAAGGTATGTCTCTCCAGCTATCTGACTGTGCAAATGGTGAATTTCCACAAAAATCAAGTTGTTGATCTGGTCTTATTCACATCATAACCTGGGAACTGCTTTTCATCTCCCTAAAGCAAAAAGGTTTGGTTTTCAGTCAGAATTATAATCTGCTTGTATTAGCAAGAGCAGACTGCTTTAGTAAGAGCACTTTTTGATCTGTAACCTTGTTTCTGTGCTCTTAGGTCCCCTGCCTGAGGCTCAGCTGCATCTGCCCCTTGTCCTTGCCTTAATGAGGGCTCATGGTCACCCACTGCCTACTTCAAACTTCAAATACTCACCTTTGTGGACAGGATCCTAGAAATGCAGAGGTGGATTAGCTACAGATCTCCAGGCATACCTACCACCTGTTTCAATGCATTTAAAGAAACAGAAGTAAGCCAGCTTTAACTCTAGATTTCCTGGACCTCAGGCAGCTTTTCAGGCTTGGGCACACGAGAGGCACTGCTGCCAGCAGCCTCAACTCTGCAGGTGTGGGGGAGTTCTGAATCTCATATAAAACCCTGAAAGTCGAGAAATTACAAACATGACCTAAGTTTAACAGAAAATGTTCCCTCGTACTGGCATAAAGTAATAAAATGTAAATAAAAAAGAACATTTTAACTTTTAATATTTAAGAAAAACAACCTATATAATTGACATAGGCATTTGGGATTTTCTGTTTAGATTAAATGCTACCCATTAAGACACTTTATGACAGTTAAAGCACTTTTGAAAATTATTTATATTCCCTTATATAAAAGCTTTCCCACTGGCAATGGTGCAAACCATTTGAGCAGGTTGGGAAGCAGCCAACACTGAGATCAGAAATGCTAAGTGCAGCTGAAAAGTTTCTTTCCCAAGATGCTGAGGAGTCTGCCTGTGAGGAGAAGCTGCCCTCACCACAAGGTCCCAGGCTGGATGGAGCAAAATGTAGTAGCACTGGCAAGCAGGAAAGCTGCTGGAGGTGGAAGCCTGGTATGTGGGATTTAGTGCACTAAATGCTGTGAGCTTCCTGGACTGGAAAGAAAAAGGCAAAAGTCACTTCTTTGATGCTGAAGCTCCTGGAGCAGCATCAAGCCCAGGCTCCCAGGGCACACATATCTCTGAGAGAACATAAGCTGGGATTGGAAAAAAACAGAACTGGCTGTTAAATTGTTTCCAAGGTGGGTGTCACCAAGGACTTAAAATTTTGTGAACCCTCTTTTCCAGCTATGTTATCCAATGTATTTGTGCTAGAGCCCATCTTGCACCTTTTGCACCTTCTGTTTGGGTAGAAATTTTTTATCACCCGTAGATTTACTTGATTTACACATCAGGTAGAAACAAGTTTGCATGTACCCAGGCACCTCTGCACACAGGGGAGCTGTGCCATCTTGCATGCATTGCTTGACTCCAGCTCCATCATCCTCCTGCAGGCAGAGTTGTGCTTTCCCTGTGCTACCCAGGAAAAAAGCTGCCATGTCATGTGGGAAGGGGACAATATACCAAAAAGTGCTCCAGTAATTTTAATTTGGATTTAATTTGGAATTGGTCAACCTTGAATGTATCCCTGCAAGAGTTTCGTTACCCATATTGCACATACTCCATGTGTTGATGCATTAAAGGAGGAGATTGCTACTTCTTGTTCTCCCTCTCTTTAATTAAAAGTTGCTTTCCACCCTTGAGAAAGGTGTTCCCTTGGGTATGCCTTTCTGTATTAAGGCTTAGATTGCTTTCATGATACTTCCTGCAAAACTACTTTACTATGAGGGCAGAGGACAAATAATTTTGATACCTGACAAGGGTGAGAGACGCCTCTGTCAGCCAGTAATGTTCTGGGAGACTCCGTGCTTGGCACGTGTCTGGGCACTGCAACCAGTGCCTGCTGGAATTAGTGGGACACAACCTCATTTTACTGTAATGAGATGAGAGCACTGAGGCAATTACACAGAATCACTCATGCTGGAGCACTGTGTCAAAGGACAAAGCATCCCCCTCCAAAATTAGTCTGCTGAAGTAATTTTGCGAGCCACAAGGCAGCAGTTGGGGAGTAACTGTTTAGTTAAAATGTAACTATCATTTTTATGAGTCAGTTTCTGAGAAAGGCTCTCAAACAAGGAAACAAGAATTAAAAAAAAAAAAAACAACAGGGAAAAATAAAATCTAAATATTTCTTCACTTTCCTTAAAGCTTGTTGAGAGCTTGATGGGGCTCTTGACTGCTTAGTGTGATCAGGTCAGATGGTGATGCAGGATGACAGGATCAGTGGACCCCCTGCTCCCCACCCCAAAGCCAGGCTCCTCTCCACAGAAAAGGAGTCAAGTCCTTGCTATAGTCCCCCAAACCCAAGCACACCTAATGCTTGCTTCTCCCCAGTCATCACTCTTAAGAGTTTTTTCTCACGAGTCCTTTCCCAGCCAGTGTGGAAGATCCTCTTCACTTCCTCACAGCTCTCACTCCCATCCCCTGCCTCGTCTCCTCACCCTGGAAAAAAATCTTCTACTCTGTAAGCCTCCTTAACTCAGTACCTGCTCTCCATTTATTCAGCTCTGTCATTTTATTTAGATAAAGTGTCCTGCTGGCCCTCCTGTGCAAGTTGCCAAGGGCTGGGAGCAGCTGGGTATCCCACCCCAGCCAGCCACGTCCTGCCCTCCCACCCCTAACTGTGCTCAGGGAACCTTGTCCTCTGCCACTGGCAGTGACATGAGGGGAGGCAGAGCTGAGTTCTGTGCTTGGAGCATCCTCTCTGCCTCCTACCTTCCTCTTCCTTACAGTGGGAATAATCACAAGCAGCCACAGGGAATTGCCATGATAAGCACCTTGAGCTACTCTGGCGAGAGTCATTACAGACCAACAACAGGGATCCAGAGCGCTTTTTTATGGGTACATTTTCATTAGCTTCTTTATTGGCTAAAAGATGGATTTAAACCAGACTTTGCTGGCATAAGACTCAGTGAAACCTCTGAGGGAAAGGAAAAAGGTGAGTGTGAAAGAAGGAAAGGGAGCTTGAGGGAGCTGGTAAAAGGGACTTGTACAGTGAATAGTATCAAAGGGAGCACCACAACTGCAGCCCTTCATCCCCCAACTCTTTCCTGGGATGAAAGCTTTTCCATCCATCACAAAGGAAGGGGAATCCTCGGGATGGCCAACAAGAGTCACCACAGGAACAGCTCACAGTTCCACCTCACCTTCCAGCCAGCTCCCCACCTGGACAAGAAATATGTTACTCAAGCTGGAAAACCCTATGGCAAAACTAAGGAAGCTGCCAGGGCATCTCCAGGACCAAAGGTTACAAACTCATGGCTCAGTGTCAGCAGAAGGTGGACCCTGACAGAGAGGGAGGCATTTCACAAAACCTTCAGGTTCCCCTCTGCTCTCACAAGCTGAAAAACATTATTTTAGCAAATGCGTACTAGAAGTCTGTTCTCAGTAGGTTAACATACAGGACTAGCCTGTTAAAATTTTCTGATTTTCAGGAATGTAATAAACAAGAATATTGCTTTGAGCAGTTTGCTTGATGGAAGAGAACAAAATATTGAAGTATTACCACAGAGAGAAAAATTCACAGTGTAGTTTCCATGTTACCACACCATGCAGAAAGACAGCATCTTTAACAGTAGCAAAAAAGCATAACTCAAACCTAGAGAGAACAGACTAAAAGCTGGATATATTCATAACCAGCAACATTCACTTCAAGTTGCTGCCTTGCCACCGGCTCTGTGCAACCTGAAAGGTGTGGGATCCATGATCTTGTAGCCAAGCCCTCCTAAATCTGAGTGGGAATTTAATCCTGAGGAAGCAAAAAGAAGCCACAGTGTACAACAAGGACAGCCAGGTACTTTCCAGGCTCTGCTCTGTTCAGATTTTCTGATGTCCCTGCTTGGACATGGGATGCCTGCAGCATCCTCCTTGCTCGGTACCGCCCTGCTGGATGGGGTGGGGTATGGTGGGATATGGTACAAAGCTTCACGGAGCTCTGCTGGCATCCATCGCCGTGGCGGCACCTGCGGGAGGCACAGCTTGTCCTCCCACAGCGTGGGAGAAGGACAGGCTGAAAATCATAGAGACTGCAAAATGTTGGACTGTTTTCAGGATTCAGATTCGTGCTGTGAAGGAAGAAAATGAAGGATATTTCACAGGGAGTCACTTCTAATACCGTCACTTCTCAGAGTGTCTCCAGACTTCTTCTCAGAAGTACTGGCCATTTGTAGCTGGGGCACATGGAACAGCACTCGCTTCTTTCAATAAATGTAGCTGCATAAAGCCATAGTATTTTCACCTCTACTAAAATGCCAACTGGAGGCTACTTAATCAAGAACTGACAGCATTCATTGTGAAGAAGAACTTTCTAAAGAGCACAGTGAGTGTAGCCTGTCAGTAGGAAACAGGTGCCTGGTTTCTGATGGCCCCACACAAAACAGGCTGCAGAGCTTGGCTTTGGATAGAGATGGATCCCATGTGCACTTTCTCCCTCCTGCAGGCAAGTGATCAAGGACATGGAGATCCTCCAAACACTGGAGGCTGTACCTACATATAACAAAAGGCCTACAGTAGCCTGCAAGATAATTACCTGTGGGACCTTCAATTCATGATTCCCAGATGGTTTTCCTGCCTGCTGTAAGGTAGAGCACTCTTTCCCACTCAGCTTTTTACAGACCATGATGATTTTCACTTACAGCAAAATAAAAACCATGTCATCTTGCACATGTGAATGGCTTGGAAACATTTTTTTTTGCCTTAAAAAGAAATGCTCACAAGGTGTTAAAAAGTATTTTTACAGGAGAAGAGAAAAAGACCTGTGAACATATCTCAGTGCACCTGCAATTTATGGGAAATAGTCTTAATATGATCATACAGTTACAAGCACTGATATGGTAAAAGGCCATCTCAGACAAAAAAGAAGAAAAAATATGTTTGTAGGACTGTGGCCTCAGTGAAGGCCAAACATTTGATCCTGCACTGACTATTATGAACTAAAACTAATGTCCCTGAAATCAGGTTGGGCTGCATGAGGCTAAAACCAGGAAATGCTAAAGCAGGCAGAAGATTGAAGTAATTATTTATAGCAGATGGTCTCAATTAAAAAAAAAAGTGACTACTGCCACTGAAACAGAGAAAAATATTGTTTCTAAGGTTATTGCAATACAGTTAAGGTTATGTGTGGAAGTAAATAGATAATCCAAAATGACTGCCAGTGTCAGTGATTTCTTACCTGCGAGATCTCTCTGACACACAGTGCAGAGCTGGGGCACGGATGGCTCCAGATGAGCATTAAAATTAGAGAAGGTGTGTGTAAGATCAAAATGCAGGCTGGAAAGAGAGGCCATACCCGAGTGCACTGGAGGTTCCAAGGAAAGAGCCCTCATTTGTGGAGCTTGGATGCGGACACCAGGCTAAACCAGCCCTGCTGGACACCACGGGAGTGCAGCTCTCCTGCCCCTATTCCCAGCTCTGCCAAGAGTCCTGTGCTGAGTGACCTTTGCTCCTGGGCTCACCGTATGAGCCACGAAACCTCACAGAGCAGCGCCGGGGTAGGATGGGGAAGGCTGAATTAGGGAACTATTTGGAGAGACCTGATTTTGTCCAAGCTTAAGTCCACGGATTTCAGGAAAAGTAACAATCTTATTTGCTAAATGGGAAAGAATTTAACAAGCCAGCAAATGTTTAAATGAATGCCTGAAGGGGGCATAGACCCAGAGTGATTTCCAGAGGGCTCTGAGTATGAAGATCATGTTAATTTTAGCAAGGGAGTTTAGGTTTTTCTTTACTTGTGCTAAAAACCAAAAAGATTATTTAACCTAAAATACCTTTGTATATCTGCAGCTAGATAAGAAGCCTGTAACACATTTCATCCTTCCATTTTCTAAAGCATTCTGCAATTTATACACAGACTACTATATAGGAATTAAATCTTCTGTAGGAACATTTCAAATCAATCTGCCTAGAGAGTAATTTTTTTTCACTTCATAGTTCTGGGTGAAAGATTAAAATAGACTGTGATATTTTCTTCATAAAACCCCACATTTCCTGACAAATTAGTAAGTAACAGAGACTACCGCTATGAAAATATATGGTTTTGCATATTCAGTATTGAGACAGAGGTTAGTGGCTCTTATTTCTTGCAAGAATTTTAAATTATATTCAGATGTTTAAAGTCAGGAAAGCAATTTTAGTTCTGAAGGCTATCAGAGGACAATATTAGGAGGCCAGTTAATTGATTTTTTTATTTGCTGTTGGTTTGTCACCTGTGGCAGGTGTGCTCTGTGGCTGCCACTCCAGTGTCTCCAGTGTTCCACAAGGGATCAAAGCAGAACACAGCATGTGATTTGAGTCCAAATGACCTGATCTGAGCAGATGTCAGAGCCCAGAAACTCATGCTCTGGCAGTGGGCAATGTTCAGGGACTCTGAGGGCAGGCAAATCCCTCATCACATCAAGTATCAGAAAGCTGATCCTGTGCCAAAAGTCACAGACGTGGTGACAAGGACGATGGCTGGATGTCCAGCTGGATGTCATGCACTCAGGATCTAGGAGAACAATGCATGGGAACTGGCCAGGGGACAACTGGCTGAGGTTACACCACATGAAAAAAGTTGTAACGAGAAGAGAAGAGTACAACCAGGAAATATTTTGAATTTCAAGCATAACAATTCTTCATGTAAGCCATAATTACTGTATTTGCATTGGTCATGGCAGGACATTCTGCCAGAAAAAAACCATGGTAAAATCTTTCATCCAGTATTAAGAGGTCACCTAAAGAAACAACAGTACATCTTTCAAGCCTGGTTCCCCAGTGCCTGCAAGGTGGAGTCCAAGGCTATGAACAGTGAAAGAGAAATGGAATATTTATCTTAATCCAAAATGATGTTTCGTGACACATTTTCTGCTACAACTTACATCTCTGATCAAGTCACTGGAATACAATGCTGCCTCTCAGAGTGCCATACCAGAGAAATAGCCAGTACAAGCATCCAGAGGACATGCAAGTCCAGAGGCAAGCCATAGGGTCTCCACAAAGTTGGGAAATTCAGGGGCAGTCTACAAATGGGGAGGTGAAGACTTTCACTGTCAGCTGTTGGGTTTGGAGAAGTTCCCTTTCCAGTAACCATATAAAAAAACTCACTTCTATAAAGAACAGCTGGCAGCAACATGCATTCTGAGAAAACTATTATCTTGCCGGATTACACAGTGTTTTATTTATGTAATGTGTCACCACTGTAAGAAAAAAAAATGGTATCTTTCAAGTTTTGCTTTATTGGGGTTTTATGCTGAGCTATTTACTCCCGCAAAACACTCTATTAGACACTGCTCTAAATGAAAAGTGATGAAAGAAGCCCTCAGACTACACACCAATTTTCTTTGCACAGGCATATGTGTTAAAAGCACAAGGACATTGTATTAATACAGCACAGACAGTAGGCTCTAATCGTTCTCCCCTACTTATTCAATCACCGATGAGACAAAAGCTGGAGGCCAAAGTCATGATCTACAAGGCAGTTTACCTAATCTGAGGTCAGAGGGTTTCTGGATCTGACCCAGGAGGGCTGCTAAAGCCAGCAGAGATCATCAGCGTGGCTCCGCAGCTGCGTAGGTACTGCACACGGATCTGGGATAGCCCTGGAATCTCTGAAGTGTATGTCCATTTTCAAGGTATCAGACAAACCTCTAACAACATACTTCACCTTCCTACAGACCAGCCTCACCTTCCTTTTTAGACTATCCTGGCTACAGCTCTCTGCTACTGCCCTTCACATACTTTATTGCTTGGGATACCCTTCACTAATTCACTGTTGACCCCCAGCTGTAAGTCAGACAACAAATTATTGCCACCAATTCCAAGGAGGAAAAAAGGTACTCAGAGGGACTGGTTTTGAAAGAACTTTACTGATAATATCAACTATGCAGCACATCAAATGGATCAGAATGATGATTCACACAGCTATTGCACAAAGAAAATGGACAAGTGGAATGATTTTACAAACTTCAAAGAAAAAAAATCTTGATACTGTAATTCTGATAAACTTTAGGATGTTTAAGAGGCAGTAATGGGTGGCCAGATCAACAAAGCTCAATTCTGCCTGTACCTCAATTGCTGGGAGGGAAGAAGCACTGGTCCAGGCCACCAGGGCACAGCAGGAGCAGATGCCAGGTGAGTGGGACCCAGGCAGCCCACAGGTGTTACATCTCAGGCAGGAGCCAGATGCAAGAGCCTCAGAACAAAAACACCTACTGAGAAAGTTGTGGAGACCCTCCTGAAGTTCCTTCACTTGAAAAGCTCCCAGGCTGACCAAGGCATTTTTATCAGCCAGCTAGCCAGGCAGCCTTGAGGACACAGCTAAATTCCTAGGGAATATGCTCCTGCCTTGACACAGGCCAAAGCCCACCACTGTATTACACTATCACCAACCAAAAAATACACTTTAAAAATACAGCAAATGGATGTACTGTTGTAAGAGCTCCATCTAAACATTAGCCTTGTTTTCCTTTGGTCACCTAAATCAGCCTGACCTCATTCTCTGGTTGGCTGCAGCTGCACAGGTGAAAGGTTTATGCCTTCCACTCCATCTTACCTCCACCTGTTGCCTTCCAATCTTCTTCTCAAGACATGTCTCTGGCTTGCCTAGGCTAAAAGCATCAGCCTGTATCTCTATCTCTAAAACAGTTAAGAAAAGATTTTTAGCATTATTTTATTATCACTAACCACTCTCTCTATTATTTTATTTATTCCTTATATTAAAAGCAGCCTTTCCACCCCACCTGTGGGGCTGAGTGCCCGCAACACAGAATTCGTGTGGACCAAACACACTCCTCCTTGCCTGCCTCAGGCAAGCAGCTTTACAGTACAGGGGCCAGTGTCCTCACCCAGAATTCCTGCTGGGGATAGACACACAGGCACCTTAAATGCACCTCCTGGTGTCAAACAGCACGGCATGCACCACCCTGGATGTGCCTTGGGCCCCGCTGGTTATTTACTGCCATTCCTGCCTCACGATGCAAAGGTTACAAAGCTCTGGGCACAGGAGTCAACACATCATTTCTGACCAATTCACCATTCTGATGAATGGCACCAGGATACAACAATGCATTGGTATGTAATGGTAACAAACACTTCAAAACCTCCTTAGATGCTCTATTTTCCTGGCTAAAACACCCACCGACATATTTACGCTTCACATGCGCTTCTCTTTCCGTGCAACTTGAAATGACAATATGGAAATGAGAACAAATGTTTACAAAATGAAGGAAATATATATTCCCTTCAGTTTATCTACTGATTTTTTTTTTTTTTCATTTACTGCTGTCATCCCAAACTGCTGTATGCTCCTGTGGAATCTCTTCAATCCATTATCACATCTTGCCAAGCACCAACTGATACAACACAATCTGCTCCAAATCCTGGGCATTTGCTGTGTTTCAAATATGCTTCCCTAAAATGGGCAGCTGCAGACTCTTAGGTTTTGCCCATTTTGTCAAGGCTTTTACATAATTTTCCAGTAATGCAGTGCTTGGAATTTCTTATAGATTCAAAACAGAGGTAAATGCCTTACTAACCACTAAGTATATAACAGTGCAATGAGAACTGAATCCAGTGATGAATATGGTGGTTTAAATCCAACAACAACAACCCAGACTGCCATGATCCTGCTGACTGTATGCTACAAAAAAGTCCCAAGATGCTGACTATAAGAAAAAACAGACAAACCACATTTATCTTTTCCCTGGATTCCCATGAGCCCCCAGAATTATAAACATGTTTTCACTCGCTTGTGGAGATGTTCTTGCCCTTGGTGGTAGGCTTAGTTCTATTTTTGTTATGTATTTCATTTTCTCCCACTTTTTCCATATACACAAACACTGATTAGAGCCTTGTCTTTCATCTTAATTAACTGTCCTATTACTTTCTCAAAAGATGAGATTTTTAGCATGCACTCACGATGAAATGCAGATTGCAGCAACTTTTACAATTCATGTGTCCAGCACATCAACAAAACTACCACTGCAATCCCTCATAAAACACTGATAACTGCTGAAGATATGTTTAACATCATAACTCACAAGACCTGCAAAAAAAGAAAATCTGAGTTCAAATAATACTCCATGCCTAGTGAAATCACAAGAGACCCTCTGGAATCAAGCCCTGATCCAAGCAAAAGACCCTTGTTCCAGAAGGACATAAAAATCTCTGCAGGTATGGCCAGGAGAGATGAGCAGAATCCATAGAAAACATGCTCCCTGCAATTTTGGTTACATTGCAATTTTTATTTATGCAATTTATGGTGTTTATTCAAAGGTATAACAAAAATATCATATTTTAATAATGCATGTGAAAATTATTTCTTATTAAAAGGCCAGAAACGTTCATCATACTGTAGAATTAACTGAATTATTTTACACTACCACTCCAATAAAAACAGAGAGTGATAGATAACTGAAGTCAGTGTGTGACTTCCATTTCCTTATCACTTTTCAGAACTAAATTGCGATGTTACTGACATTTACGTACAACAGAACGTGTTTGGTCATTTTAATGCAGCTACAAGGCTCCAGTTCATATCACAAAATTGATTCTCTGTTGTTTCTTTGCAGACCTTTCTTTTATGTTTTCTCCCTGAGACTTCTTTGCGGGAAGGCAAAGCATTAGCTATCCTGCCTGCTAGCAGAAAGCATCACAATATATGACAGTACAGAACCTTGTCAGAAAGCTCAGTATCATGTAATTATAATTATGTATTACCAGCAGCCCTACAGGCCCCTCCATAGCTCACACAGTAACCATGATAGGTAGCTTGCCTTAAAATTTCTGCATTTGTGTAGGTCTCTTGGCTCTTGGCAATATAACACCTTCAGGAAAGGAAGTAAAATGGGAAGATTAAGCTCGGGATTTATTTGGCAGTTTCCTCTTTACTGCCCAAGTCCAGCTCACACTTAGGAGAACCAAGGGGGAATTGTCCTGATTATAACTCTTCTCTTCCATTTGTCCTTTGACCTAGACCACGATAAAATTTGCTTTATAGCCCTAGCTTAGCTCTCCTCGAATACAAGCACTAATGAATGTTTGCCTTGGTTTCCCAGCCTTCATCCGTGTTGGCACTGCACAAAATGCTGAGGCAGATTTACACAAACTTTTATTTGCACAGAGTCCACCGACGATGAGATATGCAGACTCGAGCTGCCTTGGGGAAAAACAAAGGACTGGGAAAATGTGATAGGCAGAGGGGGAACTCTACCCAGTGATGCGGGGGGGGATCCCTGATTCTCAGAATCACTTAGGTTGGAAAAATCCTTTCCTCGAGTCCAACTGCAAACCTGACACTGCCAAGTCCACGAGAAGAAGCGGTGGGATGACCACGGAGCCTTCTCCAGGTGCTCTCTGCAGCGCAGCTGCGAAGATATGGGTTACGACTTGCGCCATGCTTCCCTTCCACTACTGCAGCCATTTCATCCCGGACCTACACCGACTCCCAGCGCGCAGCCCCCACCCGCGGTGGCACCAGAGCTGCTGGCAGCACAGCTCGACAACCCTCGGCAAGGGCCGCTCGCAGGCTGCTAAGGTTCACGTGCGATTCACTTAAACCACCACTTAGGTGCAACTCGCTCCCTCGTCACGGTAGAAATGGGGGAAGGGCCGAGGGAACCGGCCGACAGCTGCGGCCCGTGGCCACGGGCAGG
>VXBQ01006249.1:43026-57714 GCA_013400175.1 Phainopepla nitens | reverse complement strand
CCTGATCGATCCCAAACTGGCCCTGATCAATCCCAAACTGGCCCTGATTGACCCCAAACTGGTCCTGATCGATCCCAAACTGGCCCTGATCGATCCCAAACTGGCCCTGATCGATCCCAAACTGGCCCTGATCAATCCCAAACTGGCCCTGATCGATCCCAAACTGGCCCTGATCTCAAACTGCCCCGATCCATCCCAAACTGCTCCTGTTTGATCCCAAACTCCCCCTGTTTCATCCCAAACTGCCCGTTTGGCCCCAAACTGAAATCTGAAATCCCTGAGCTACAGATCCAGCTCCTCCTCCCATCCCTCCCTGCTCCAGCATTCCAGGAGATCCAACCTGGAATCTCCCAACCCTCAGAAAACTCAACTAATCCCAAATCGCTTTGAAACTCCCAACTGGGAAATGAGGGAGTGTGCTGGCTTTTTGGGAAACAAGGGAATTTCCCAGGTTTTTGGGGAGGACAAGAGGCAACTCCCACCTTCCTCGGGGTTGTCCAGGTCCCTGGCAGGAGGAGGCTCCTTGTCCAGGTGGCCCAGCACCCGGAAGGCGTCGGCGTGGAGGGAATCCACGCGCATGGCGTAGATCTTGGCGCTGGCATCCAGAGTCCCCGCTGCCGCCTGCAGGGAACAGGCAGCTCTCAGCTGGACGGGGAAAAAATCCCACCTGGAGCACCCCAGAGCTGACATCCCCAGGAAAAGCGTGGAGAACAGGGAAGGGGTTTATTGGGGTTTTTTCTTCATAGTTTGCCTGGGGTTTTTTTTTGGGATCGCGGCAGAAAATCCTTTAGGAATTGTTGAGTTCAGCAATGGGGAGAAGCAGAAAGGGGTGGGTTTGGTCTCCTCTCCTTCCTTGGGATCATCCCATTTTCCCAAAGCGCCAGGAGGTGAAGGGTGTGAAATTCCAAGCACGTTTTCCAAGCCCAGATGCCACCAGGAAGGCCGAGAACCCCCCAGTGAACCCCAGAGCCCCTTTTCCCAGCCTTCCCTCAGGAGCTCCACATCCCAAACTCCCGTCCCTGCTCATCAGGAATCCACCTTTCCCTCCCAACAATTCCTGGGATGCTTTTCCCTGGCGAGTTCTTGGATCAGAACCAGTCCAGCACTTTCTTTCTTTCTTCCTTTCTTCATTCCTCCCTTTCCCTGCCTTTTTTTACCTCCCAAGTCCTACTCTGAACCCTTTTTTGGACCCCACAACTGGGAGCATTCAGCCTTTCAAGGACTCAGCATCTCCCAGGGGGTTCTGGTAGCAGCCTTGAAAGTTTTACTTCATTAATTAAGCCCGGGGTTAATTGGAGGTGGAAACAGAGCAGCAGCAGGGTCCCCTCTGACCTGGAAGTTGGTGAGGTCTGAGTTCTTCTGCTTCAGGATGTCGGTCATGTAATCGATGAGGTGCAGCCCGAAGGCATTTTTGGTGGTGATTTTCTGCAACAAAACACAGCTGGGGACCCTTCTCCTGGCAAGGGACACCCTGGGGACAGCCCAGGTGGCACCAGGGGAGGGCAACATCAGCCTGGACGTGGCCACGGCTTGCTCTTGGAAGAGGAATGGGAAAAAGTTGGAGAGGTGGGCAGAGAATTGTCTGAAATTCAACAATTGTTTGAAATTCAAATTCAGGCAGGTCCTGCAGCTGGGGAGGGCCAGCTCTGGACACCGTGGAGAAGGACCTGAGGGACAACAAAGTGTCCTGGGGACAAGGACACCGATGGGATCCACCAGGAAGAGCATTCCCAGCAGGTCAGGGAGTGATCCAGCCCCGGGGGCACAGTGTCCAGCTCTAGGATCAGCAGGACAGGAGGGACATGGAGCTCCAAGGGTGACAAAGATGAGGGATCTGGGGCTGGGCAGCCTCGGGAAGAGACAGCTGAGAGGGGATCTCAGCCCTAAATATCCAAGGGGGAACGTGGGAGGATGGATCCAGGCTCTGCTCCACGGGACGAGAACGGGCAGGAACTGATGCACAGGAAGCCCACAGGAAATTTCTGCTGGCATTGCCCAGAGATATTCCAAATCCCATGTGCCATGGGATGGCCCAGCTGGCACTTGCCACCCATTTCTTGTCCCTTAACCCGCTGCCAAAGGCCCGAGTGTCTCAAACCGATTTGAAACCCCTCAGGGCACGAAGGCAGCTGCCCCAACTCACATTCTCTGTGGAGAGCTTGATGCAGGTGCTGTAGTGCTCCGAGATCTGCTCGTTGGTCCACTGGGGCAGCGTCGGCTGCCAGCCCTCGTGCCTGCGGACACGGTGGGGTCAGTGCCCGTGCCCAGAGGGGTCAGTGCCCGTGCCCAGAGGGGTCAGTGCCAGCATTCCCCTCAGCCCAGGACACGGTGGGGTTGGTGTCTGTGCCCAGAGGGGTCAGTGCCAGCGTTCCCCTCAGCCCAGGACACGGTGGGGTTGGTGTCTGTGCCCAGAGGGGTCAGTGCCAGCGTTCCCCTCAGCCCAGGACACGGTGGGGTTGGTGTCTGTGCCCAGAGGGGTCAGTGCCAGCGTTCCCCTCAGCCCAGGACACGGTGGGGTTGGTGTCTGTGCCCAGAGGGGTCAGTGCCAGCGTTCCCCTCAGCCCAGGACACGGTGGGGTTGGTGTCTGTGCCCAGAGGGGTCAGTGCCAGCGTTCCCCTCAGCCCAGGACACGGTGGGGTTGGTGTCTGTGCCCANCGATAGGGGTCGGTGCCCGTGCCCCCTCAGCCTGGGACACGGTGGGGTCAGTGCCCATGCCCAGAAGGGTCAGTGCCCGTGCCCAGAAGGGTCAGTGCCAGTGTTCCCTCAGCCCAATTCCAGCTCTGTCAGTGCCCGCGTTCCCTCAGCCAGATCCCAGCTCTGTCCATGCCCATGTTCCCCTCTGTCCTGCAGTGACTATGTGATGCTTGTACCCCCAATCGTTTGTCTGTTTGTGCCGGGTGTTGAGTTCTGCATCTTTCAGACGGGCTCTGAGAGCGAAGGGGGCAGAGAAGAAGTGTGCAGTTTGTTATCAGGAGCTGCACTCGCTGCCCCGCATCCTTCTGCTGGGCTGTGCTGTCTGCAGCCGGCCAGAGAGAGCTCTCCCTTGCTTTTTAGTTTTAGCTAGCTGAGGCAGAGAAGTTCCCTGGACTGTGGTTTTGTTCTTTTCCTGGAGCTGTTTTGAAGCTGCTCTGGACTGAAAACCCAGCAGAGCCCCGGGAGTTCCCACCTGTGCCTGGCCTGGCCCGCAGCATTTTCCAGTGCTGGAGGGACTGAACAACCCACGAGAGACACTTTTCTGAATTTGTCATCTCCTCAGAGCAGTGAGAGGTTTTGTTGTTTAGTAGTGTTCATTTTTGTGCTGGGGACTGTTCCACTTCTCTCTGAGGAATTTTTTTTCCGGACCAGTTAGGGGAGAGGCCGCTTGAGTTGGCTTTTCTGGAGGAAGCCCTTTGGAAGTCGTCTCCCACATCTGTCCAAACCAGGACACCCCCTCAGCCCGAGCCCCGCGGACCGGCCCTACCTGAACGAGGGGGAGCCGAGGCCCTGCAGCGACGAGTCCACAACCCTGGAGCGGCGGCGCTGGCGCCTCTCGCGCTCATCGTCGTTGATGGGGCACTCAGCGAGCACGGGGGTGCCGCTGCCGCCGAGGGCCTGCGGGGTCGGGGACAAGAAAGGAGAGGAGGACAAGGCGGAGGAGACGACGGCAGCGACACCGCCGGGACTGCGGGAGGCCATGGCTGCGGCTGAGGGGGAGCCCGCCTTCGCCGCGGCCGCGCCCCCTCCGCCCCTCCTGCCCAATCAGCGCTCGGCGCGCCAGCCTGGCAGCCAATCAGCGCGCGGGGCGCCGTCGCCCCCCCGCGGCGGGTTTGAACGGCGGCGCGCGCTCTGGAACGGTCGTGAGGGGAAGGGGGCGGGGCTGAGCCGTGAGGGAGCCCCGGGAGGGACCCCGGGAAGGGAAGGAGCGGCCCCGCAATTCCCGAAATTCCCGGAATTCCCGGAATTCCCGGCACTGGGATGGCGCCGGAGCGGGGTCAGCAGCCCCCGGTGTTGCCCCGGAGCCCCCGGGAAGGAGGAGAAGCCGCCGGAGCAGCGCCGCTTATCCCGGAATCCTGGAATCGCTGAGGTTGGAATCTTTGGGATCACCGAGTCTCAGCCGGGCCCGATCCCCAGCTTGTCACTGAGTTTTTATGTGGTCTCTGTGGGGTCTCTATAGGGTCTCTATAGAGTCTGAGGTCTGTAGACTCTCTATGGGATTTCTATGGGATCTCTATAGGGTTTGGGGGGGTCTCTGTAGGGTCTGGGGTCTCTATAGGGTCTCTGTAGGGTGTAATTCCCACATTCCCTGTGACCCTCCAGGTGTAATTCCCACATTCCCTGTGACCCTCCAGGTAAAATCATGGCTTTTCCTCCTGGAGCATCCCTTGCGCTCTGGGAGCTTTAGGAAAAAAATTGACATGGCCTGGATGTGCCAGATCCATCCCCAAAGCTTGGGAATTCCATAGCATTCCAAACTTTGGGAAGAGGGACTTGAACCCACCTGGAGCAGGAGCTTTTCCAGCATTTTTCCGGAATTTTAAATCCTTGGATTTGGGGCCGCTGCGGCTGGTTTTTCCCGGCTGAGCCGCTGGATGGAGCAGGAGGAAAAAAAATCCTGCAGGAGCTGGGGAATGATTCCCAGGATTTGCCCTCCCCGCACGGAGCAGCCAGGGGATCACACAGAACCATAGAATTGTTCGGGTTGGAAAAAACCTTTAGGATCATCAAATCCATGGACGGAGCTCTCCCGGGGGGGAAAATCTGGGTTTAGGGAATGGGGGGTTCCCCACCCAGGATATTTCAGGATATCCCAGAAAGGAGTGTCCCCAGGATGGGAGTGACAGCTGGGATTTCATGGAAAAACCCATCATCCAAACGAGGAAAATCCCATTTTTCCTAAGGAATATGTGGATTTAGAGGTGGTATTTAACCCCAAATCCCAGTTTTATTTTGTCTCCATCCCTCCCTCTGGATCTGGGCTCGATTCCCTCCAGGAGGGATCTCAGCTCTGCCTCTATCCAACCCCAAAAATGGCAAAGGAATCAGAGCTTGGAGCCTGGAATCCTTGGAAGAGCAGCCCGGAATCTCCTTGGAAGATTCCAAGCACCCTGGAAAATTCCCAAACCTTCAGGATCCAAAACACTTTGGGGTTTTTGGGGTAATTTGGGGTCAGTCCCTTCCCTGGGCTGCTCCAGGAGAGGCTGGAAAATCCCAGGCTGAGTTTGGGATGCGTTTCTCCGTGGCTGCAGTAAACAAATCCATCTCTGTCTGCGAGCCCATCCCGGAGGAGATTCCAAGGAACTCTGGATGGATTTTATGCCCAAATGAATCATTCCTGCCCTGGCAACGGCGCTGGATTTTATCCCAGCATCAGCAGCGCCGGGGAGGGCAGGGACGTTCCCGGATGGAAACGGGAATTGAGGGAATGCATCATTCTGACAGCAATGGCACAAACGCCTTCGATCCCTTCCCGGCTCCATAAATCCCTGCCAGGACTCCATTTCCAGCTGCCCGCATTCCAGAGGGGTTTGCATTCCCCAAATCCCCGGGATTGGGGTGCTCCTGGGTGCTCCTGGATGCAGGGAAGGAAGAACTGGGAGATGCCAGGGCTTTTCCAGCCGGGCTCAGGAAGGATTTGGGAGGATTTGGGATGGAGGGGGTGGGAAATGTGGGAAAAGGGCAGGAAATGGGGATTGGAAGGCCCATTCCCAGCCCCATTCCCTGCTCCATTCCCATTCCCTGCCCCATTCTCTGCCCAGCCCCATACCCGTTCCCTGCCCCATTCCCTGCCCCATTCTCTGCCCAGCCCCATTTCCTGCCCCATTCCCTAAACAGAAGCCTGGAAAAGGCTTTGGATTTGGGATTTCAGGGCATTCCTCCCCTGTTTTCCCCTGCCAGGGCTGTACCCATCCCTAGGGGCACAGGGAAAGCTCAGGAGAGGGAAGGGGGTTGGATCTTTCCAAGATTTTCTTGGGAAGCTCCGTTCTGCCTGGCTGCCGCTCGCATCCAGCTGGGATGGATTCTTTTCCCTTTAGTGGGAATGCTCTGGGAGAGGCCGGAGCGTGACCGACCTCGGGATGGCCCCAATCCATTCTCCTGTTCCTGGGAATGGCCCCAATCCCTTCTCCAGCTTCTCCTGGCCCTGGGAATGGCCCCAGTCCCTTTTTCCAGCCCCTCATTCCCTGGGAATGGCCCCAATCCCTTCTCCTGCCCCTCATTCCCGGTGTTTTATCCCCAGTTCTTGTGCCTCAAATCCCAGGATTTCCCAGATTTTTGGTGCCCTAATCTATCCTAGGACACTCCCAGGGATCCAGGGGCAGCCAGAGCTCCTCTGGGAATTTCTTCCTAAAAAATCCTGGCTAGAGCATGGACTCCCCCCAGAATTCTTTAAATCCTCCTGCAGCCCCTCCCTGCCCATCCGGTGGCTCCTAATGAATAATTAATTTCTAATTTAGCCCATCAGAGCATCCTGTGGAAGCAATTCCCTTCCTTCCCTCTGGAATTCTCGATGCCCAGGAGGTTCCTCAGCCCTGGAAACACCAAATCCCATTGAATTCCTCATTTCCCACCCCAAAATTCCCTCCCAGCCCGGATTGGTTCCCAATTGCTGCTCGGAGCTCAGTAATTACTGGGATAATTAACGCTAATTACTGCTGGGAATAAGCTGGAATTCTCCACCCTCCAGAAGCCCCAAATCTGCCCCAAAATGAAGGTGGGGATTCCTGAAAAACATGAATTCCATGCAGATGCTTTGAACCCAAATCCTTCCTGAGCTCCGATTTTTTGGGAAGCATCCCGGGTGCCATGGAAACAGCGGGATCTGCCCCGGGAGCCAGGAGCCGCCTTGAATTCCCTTTTTTTTTTTTTTTTTTTTATTTTCCGGGACATTTTGGACTCGGCATTAAGCAAACATATATGCAAAACACTGGAATGGATCTGTGGAAATGAGGCTGAACCGGAGCGAGGATTCAGTGGGGATTCAGCAGGAATTCAGCAGGAATTCAGAGGGAATTCAGCAGGAATTCAGTGGGGATTCATTGGGAATTCAGCAGGATGGGCTTGCTCCAAGCTGCCAATCCCGCTCAGAGAGTACCTTTGGGGTGGGTATTCCATCCTATATCCATGGGATATTCCAGCGGGAATGGGATTTGGGGTGGATATTCCAGCAAGAATGGGATTTGGGGTGGATATTACAGTGGGAATGGGATTTGGGGTGGATATTCCAAGGAAAAGGGAGATTCCCATGACAAAGTTGCATTATGATGATTGTGTCCCATTTTTCAGCTGGATGTGGGATTTTGGGGCAGGCTTTAGGAGAGGAATAAATCCCAGAATCCCAGAATGGGGAAGGCTGGAAGGACCAACAGTGAGTCCTGAAGGCTGAAAATCGGAATTTTTTCGGATTATGATGATTTTAATGGAAAATAAACCCCAGGAGCTCCTGGGCTGGGCTCTGTGACCTCACACCAGTGCTCCAGCAAGGACACGGAAATCCCAAAAAATCCAAATCCCATCATTCCCTGTGGGAACTCTCCATAAACAGCGGATCCTGCGCTTCCCTCCTGGAGTGCTTGGCCATGAGGAGCCCCCGAGGGACAGAAAATAAAAACAACAATAAAGGCAAGGATGGGCGGGCCAGGCCTTGCATCCACCGCAATCCCAGCAAAACACTCCAAACAATGGGAATTGCTCCGGGATGGATCCTTGGCTGCCACTTCCAAAGGCGCCGCCGGATCCTTGGCTGCCACTTCCAAAGGCCCAGGGTTTTTCTGCCAAATAGAACCAAACCAGGGCCAGGCCTGTTTGAATCCCAAAATCCAGCAAAACCCCTGAGGGAGGGATGGTCCCACATGGAATGGGGGGTAAAGGGAGGATTTAGGGGCAGATTTTGGAGCAGATCCCGAGGGTGGAGGGGGAGGGATTTGGGATTTGCTGCTCCCATTCAGTGGGAACAGGAATTTCTGCGCTTCAGGACATAAAGCTGAGCTTAAAACCAGTGGTTTTGGGGTTGGGAGGTGGCTCCAGCCTGGGATTTGGGATTTGGGGTTTGGCATGGGGGAGTTTTCCGGGTTCTTCCAAAGGATGGGAGCAGAGCTCTGGGGGATTCCCACCAGACTCCGCTGGTTTTCCTTCCAGGTAGCAGGGAAGAGGCAAAGGAACTCCCTGGCTTGGGAACTGAATCTCTGATTTTAGATCAGCCTAAAACATCTGAGAAAGCCTCTGGATCCAGCTGTCCAGGAGATGGGAAGAGAGCAGGGACCGGGACATTCCTCCGGAGTTCATCCCTCATTTCTCCAGGGTTCCAGGGAATCCGTTTAGGAGATTTCCACACCCCAAAGGAGAACCTGGAGCAGCAGCCAGGAGCAAATTCCCCCTAGATCATCCCAAAATTTGTGGCTTTGTTCCCAACAAGCCCAGCTCAGCTTAGAGATCCTTCAGGAGATCCTTCAGGAGATCTTCTGGAGATCACTGGGGAGATCCTTTGGGAATCTCCGCTCTGGTGAGCGGGTTTGGAGCGGCAGAAGCAGACCATGGAGCAGTGGGACGTGGACGCCGGAGATGATCCAAGGCCATGTGGGAAGTCCTGGATCTGCGCTGTGGCCAAGGATTCTCCACGGAGCTGGAAAAAGCCTTTTTGGGATTTTGGGATTCGAGATCCCCCTGGATATCCAACAGGGAGAATGAAATGAGGGATGGGAGGAGGGAATTGCAGGATGGGGTGGTTTTCCATGGTGGGGGATGCACCAAGAGATCCCTCCTGCCTTGCAGAGCGCACGGAAGTGCCGGCCAGCATTGGAAATCCGGAGAAAAACCCAGCTCTGTCCCGTTCCTGCATCCCCTCCATCTCCAACCAGGCAGTGAAGACATTCCCGGTGTCCAGCCCCACAGCAGAACTCATCCCAAGGAACAGAGACGGGAAATCAGGCGGGAAAGGCCGGCACGGCACGAGCGGGGCGGTGACACCGAGGTGGCCCTGAGGGGACATCCCTAGGTGGGGGTGTTGGAGTAGAAGCTGAGGCTCTCGGACACCGTCTTGGAGTCGCTGCGGGAGGAGCCGTTGGAGGTCACGTCCAGCGAGAGCCGCTCGGCCCGGCCGGGCTCGTCCGGCTCCTCGTCGGCCGCGCCGAGCGCCGAGGCCACGGTGGTGGTGTCCACGCGGCTGAGCTTGGACACGGAGCTGTGCGCGTGCAGGAAGCGCGCCGAGCGCAGCTCCAGCCCCTCGTACTCGCCAGCGCTGACCCACGGGCACCACCGGAACGCGTGCTTGAATCCCAGCCGGAACCTGTGCCACGGCAGCGGGACAACGGGATGGGCCACGGGGCGGGATGGACGTGGAGGTGGGTGGGGAAAGATGTGGAGATGGACAAAGGGACAGGATGGAGATGGACAAAGGAATGAGGAAAGACATGGACAGGGCCAAAGGAATTGGGTTGGACATGGCCAAAGGAAAGGGGAGATAAAGCTGAGCTTTTCTACATGACAAAATTGTGATCTTTCACTGAGGGGAGGAAAAACCCATGGAGAAACAGAAAACCCACGGAGAAACGGAAAATCCACGGAAAAACGAAAAACCCACCGAGGAATGGAAAACCCATGGAGAAACAGAAAACCCATGGAGAAACAGAAAACCCATGGAGAAACAGAAAACCCGCTGAGAAATAGAAAACCCACTGTGAACCCATCCCGAGAAACCCCGTCCATCCTCTCCTGCGCATCTCCCGCGCTCCCGCAGGTGCGCCCCCGGCCGCGCACCTGTCGTTGAGGCAGCAGTAGATGATGGGGTTGTACATGGTGGAGCTCATGGCCAGCCACATGACGGCCAGGTAGACCTGCTGGATGGAGCTGCGCAGGTACCACTCGGGCCGCAGGTACTGCAGCGTGAAGTACACGTGGTAGGGCAGCCAGCAGAGCGCGAAGGTGCACACCACGATGATCATCATCTTCACCACCTGCCACGGGGGACAGCGGTTCCAGGGGTCACCTTGAATTCCCTTTTGGCCTTTCCAAGCGGGAATGGCCTTTCCAAGTGGGAATGGCTTTTCTGACCAGGAATGTGCGGTCAGCATCTTGGTTAAACCATGGCTGTTGGAGGAGGTGTCCGCAGGACTCTGCTCTATCTTCAACCCATCCATTGGTCATTCCAGCCTCGGGAATGGCCTTTCCAAGTGGGAATGTGGAGATTGGCCAGGAATTCTGGATCCTGCCCCTCCCGGAATTCCTTACCTTTTGCTTCTCTGAGACCTGCTCACGGCTGGGATTGGCCAGGAATTCTGGATCTACCCCTCCCAGAATTCCCCACCTTGTGGAGACTGGCCAGGAGTTCTGGATCCATCCCTCCCGGAATTCCTCACCTTCCTTTTGGCCGACACCTGCTCGTGGTAGCGGTCGGAGGAGTCTCCGGGGATGGCGCTGGCCCAGAGCGTGCGGCCGACGGCGGCGTAGGCGCAGCCGATCACCAGCAGCGGCAGCAGGTACAGCAGCACGGTCATGGAGAAGTGGTACCTGGAAAAAATGGGATAATCCCTGAGGATCCAGTGCTGGGAATGCCACGGGAGCCCTGGGAATGCCGTGGGGGCACTGGGAATGCCATGGGAGCACTGGTAATGCCGTGGAAATTTTGGGAATGCCATGGATCACTGAGGACTTGTGTTAAAGAGGAGTTGGTTTAAAAGGAAATTCAGTAATTCCAGGTTTAACCACAGGTGGGGGCGGAGGCTCCGACCTTGAGGAAAATCCTGGAAAATCCTCTCTTCCCTAAAAACCGAGTCCCCAAACGTGGCTGGTGCCAGCTTGGAAAACTTCCCAAACCCTGCCTGGTTAGCGAGAATTCCATTCCCAAGGCTTTGGGGTGGATTTTTGGGCTCCAGCCCCAGCTCCCGCATCTTTCTGAGGATTTGGATTCCAATCCAGGCCCGGTGGCCACTCCTGCTGCTCTTCCCGGGAGCTTGGATTGAATCCCAGCTCCAGAGGGTGAGGAGCGGCTCCGGGAATTCTCCCGCAGGGACCGGGGCCGGCCCTGGCCCCGCTGCTCTGCGGTGCCGCAATCTCATTTTCCTGGCCCTAATTCCATTTGGGATGGGCTCGGCGGGGCTGGATTTCGTTTCGCTCGTTCCAGAGGCGTCTCGGCGGCTCCAGAGGAGGATTTTGCTGCGGTTCCCATGGAATTCCAGATCCTCGGAGCGCTGCAGGAATGTCTGGAGGAGCTGCGGGATAACGTCAGCAGCGCAGAGCCTCATTCCCTAGGGGGGTCTGGGCTCCCAGAGCCGCTCCAGGCAGCTCCGGGAATTCTTTTGGGATGCCAGGCACAGAAAAGCAGTGGAATTGTGCTGCCCGCAGGAAATTTGGGGTTTGCAGAGGAAAGGTTTTTGGGATCTGCTGTGGGATGGAGGATCCCGTAGGAATCACGAGATGCCGGAGGGAGGAGGGAGCTGCCACCTCCTTTTCCCTGGCAAATCCCAGGAATATTGGCATGGAAAGGACATCCCTGGATTCCCAGAGGATCAAAACCCCAAACGGCCGCTGATGGAATTCCTGATCCCTTTGGGAAGCAGGGATCGAATCCCACGGAATTCTCGGCTCCGGTGGAAATCAGGGATGTTTTCCAGGGAAAAACCAGCTCTGGTACCCTCTGCACGCCAGGGTTGTGCTCCCCAGAGGTTTTCCAAAGGAATTCCCTCCCAGAAGTGTTGGAATTCTCCTGTTTTCCCTGGGTTTTTTCTCCTGTTTTCCCTGGGAACTGGAAAAAGGATGGAATTTTTTCCTCCTGGCGCCACAAACGGAGCAGCTGCCATGAGAGCGTTCCCTGAATAACCGCTCCAAGGCCATGGAGCGGGGAAGGGGCTGGAATGATGCCTCTGGAATGACCCAAACACCTGTCCCGAGTTATTTCAGGCAGGAAAATCCCATCCCGTGATCCGCTCAGGGAATTCCCGAGGATTGGAGACGCCGCCGAGCCACGAGTTCATCCCAATCCCCAAATTCTTTGGGATTTGCCAGTCCCGAAGCTGCCAGGGATCTCCTTTCCCAGTTTTCCCAGTTTTCGCCCTTTCTCCTTTCCTTTCCTTTCCTTTCCTTTCCTTTCCTTTCCTTTCCTTTCCTTTCCTTTTTCCCCTTTTCCCTCCTCCCTTTTCCTCTTCCTCCCTCCACTTCCCTCCCATTTCCCATATTTTCCCCCGGATTTCCCCGCTCCCACTCACGTTTTTCCGGACACGGCTCCGCCGGGCTCCGGCCACTCCACGAGGCAGACGAGGCGTCCCGGGAGCTCGGCGGTGATGGAGAAATATCCCTGTGGGAAAGCCAGCAGGAGCGCCAGGAGCCAGATCAGCCCCACCAGCACCTTGGTGGCCGCGGCCGAGAGGCGCGGCCGGAGCGGGTGGATGATGGCCATGTACCTGCTCAGGAAAAGTGGGAATCAGGGCTGGAAAATCACTGTGTTCCAGCTTTGGGAAAAGCAGGAATCAGGGCTGGAAAATCACTGTGTTCCAGCTTTGGGAAAAGCGGGAATCAGGGCTGGAAAATCACGGTGTTCCAGCTTTGGGAAAAGTGGGAAGTAGGGATGGAAAATCCTGGTGTGAAGGGTCTGGGAATCAGGACAGGAAAATTCCAGTGTGCCACGTCAGAGAACAGTGGGAATTGGGGCTGGAAAATCCCGATGTTCCCTTTGGGAAAAGCGAGAATCAGGGCTGGAAAATCCCGGAGTTCCAGCTTTGGATTTGTGGCATTTTTCTCGAGTGAACCCATTCCCAAGAAGAGCCGGGAGCTGGGAAGGGACACGGGAAGTGCCCTGGCACCGACGCATCCCAAACAAAGGATGGGGCGGGAATTTGGGAGCCGAGGGAGCTGCGGGGCCCCGAATTCTTTGGGATTTTCCTGAGGCGCCTCGGTGCCAGCCCCAATCCCGAATTTCCTGCCATTGTCCGGAGTGTTCAGAACAACTTCCGCCTGTTTTTCTTTTGTGCCCAGGGCTGGAGCAGCTCCAGGGAAAGGAGGGGATGGAGAAGCTTCCAGCAAAAACCCCGCACGAATCCACGATGGATCCCACAGAAAATTCCACTGGGGGATTCCTGGAGGAGCCGCGGATTCCCTGGATCCTGGGAAGTGTCCAGGGCCAGGGTTCGGAGCAGCCTGGGATAGGGGAAGGTGGCCCTGGTTGGGATCTGAGCTCCTTCTCAGTCCCACCCATTCCAGGATTCCCAGATTCCCAAATCCATGGAATGGGTTTGTGAGGTGAGGCCATTTTGTGCCTGAATTCTGATTGTGGAATTTGGGAAAGGAAGGGAAGGGAAGGGAAGGGAAGGGAAGGGAAGGAAAGGAAAGGAAAGGAAAGGAAAGGANGCGACCTGCCGGGCATTGCTGCTGGGCCGCAAACGTCCCTCGGGGGCAAAGGATGGCAGGGCCGGGCAGAACGGCAGTGCGGGGCACAACAGACTCCTCTTGGGGAGGGAGGGGAGGGGAAGGGAAGGGAAGGGAAGGGAAGGGAAGGGAAGGGGGAAGGGAAAAGGAAAGGGGGAAGGGAAAAGGAAAGGGAGAAGGAAAAAGGAAAAAGGAAAAGGAAGGAGCTGGGAAGGCAGAGGCTGCTCCAAAGGCTCCTCCAGCACCTGCACCATCCCCAGAGCCTTTCCTGAGCTCCCAAAGCATTCCCAAAGCCACCTGCAGCCAGGGCTGGGCTATTTTTAGCACCCAAACGAGCTTTGTGTTGATTGCAGTGGAACAGATGGAGCTGAGGCGAGTTCCCTGCCTGGGCTCTGGGGTCTGGGGTCTGAGCAGGAGTGACCCCGTGTCCCTGGTTACTGACCTGTCCCCAGCTCTGGACAAGAGTGACCCCATGACCCCAGTCCCTGACCTGTCCCCAGTCACGGAGGTGTCCCCGGGCTCCGGACAGGAGTGACCCCAGTCCCTGCCACTCACTGACCAGTCCCTGTCACTGACCCATCCCTGTCACTGACCCATCCCTGTCACTGACCAGTCCCCTCTCACTGACCCATCCCTGTCACTGACCTGTCCCTGTCACTGACCAGTCCCTGTCACTGACCAGTCCCTGTCACTGACCTGTCCAGCGCGATGGCCGTCATGGAGTAGATGCTGGCGAAGACGGCGGCGATGGGGAAGAAGTTGTGGAAGCGGCAGTAGGCCGGCCCGAAGTACCACTCGTTGTGCACGGCGTAGCTGAAGTTCACCACGGTGTTGAGCGCGGCCATGGAGGCCTCGGCGAAGGCCAGGTTCACCAGGAAGAAGTTGGTGACCGTGCGCATCCTCTTGTGCGCCAGGATGATCCACATGACCACCACGTTGCCCACCACGGCCACCACCACGATCAGCGCGTAGGCCACGGCCCACAGGGCCACCTGCCACGGCGGCTGCACGAACGGGTTGGCCCACGACTCGTTCAGGGAGGTGTTGAGGTGCTCCAGCTCCGCGGCCAGCGGCGGGGAGTCATCCATGGCCCGGGATCAGGGACTCCTGGATCAGGTAATTTGGGGTGTGGGGACTCCTGGGTCAGGTAATTTGGGGGGTGGGGACCCCCTGGATCAGCCAATTTGGAGTGTGGGACCTCCTGGTTTAGGGTGCAGCAGGATCAGTGCTCAGCCAGTTTTGGGGTGCAGATCCCTCCTGGCTCAGCCGCTTTGGGGTGCATGGCTGCTTCGGGCCATGGGCACATCCCCGTTTGGGGTGCAGGCCTAGGTCAGGGTGCAGTGGGTTTGGGGTGCAGC
>VXBQ01006249.1:19776-38792 GCA_013400175.1 Phainopepla nitens | reverse complement strand
TGCCGAGCCCTGATGGATCTGGAGTGGTGCCATTAATTGGGAATTGGTTAATTGGTAATGCTGGGGAGAAATCTGCGGGAATTCCAGGGAGAAATCCGCAGGAGTGCCGAGCCCTGATGGATCTGGAGTGGTGCCATTAATTGGGAATTGGTTAATTGGTAATGCTGGGGAGAAATCTGCGGGAATTCCAGGGAGAAATCCGCAGGAGTGCCGAGCCCTGATGGATCTGGAGTGGTGCCATTAATTGGGAATTGGTTAATTGGGAATGCTGGGGAGAAATCCCTGGAATGCTGATGGATCTGGAGTGGTGCTGTTAATTGGGAAATCCACGGGAATGCTGCCATTAATTGGGAAATCTGCGGGAATGCTGATGGATCCCAGCACGAGCCGCGGCATTTTCCCCCTTCCATTCCGAGCGAGGCACAAATTCCACCTCCACCCATCCCCGGAATTCTCTTCTTCCCAAATCCAGATCCCCATGTTCCCAAATTCCCGGCTCCCTGCCCTTCACCCCACACATTCCCCGTCGTTCCCAGGGACCTTTCCATCCCCAAACCCCGGCCGTGGCCTCGGGCTGGCTGTGTTTAATCACGGAGCAGCCCCGGATTTTCCAGCCGGGCTCATCCATCCTTTTCCTGCCGCCGCCTCCGTGGCCTTGCCTGCCTCCAGCCGGATTCTCCGGACGTGCTCGGGCTGGGAATGAGGCACAAAAACTCTGGAGTTGTTCTTCCAGCAGGTTTTAGGGAATGTGGCTCCGGCTCGTTCTTTCCTGAGCCTTTCCAGGGGTTTTTTTCCTGACGTTATTCCAGAGAATCCCAGAATGGTTTGGGGTGGGAAGGAGCTTCGAGGGCTGATCCCAGCCCTGCCATGGACAGGGATAATTCCCGTTATCCCAGGTGAATCCAGCCGGGCCTTGGATACTTCCCGGGATCCAGCTCCTCTGGGAATTTCTTCCCAAAATCCCATCTAAATCTCCCCTTTCCCAGTGGGAAGCCATTCCCTGTGTCCTTATCCCTTATCCCAAATCCCTCTCCAGCTCTCCTGGAGCCCCCTGCAGGCCCTGGAATGTGCTGGAAGCTCTCCCTGGAATTTCCCTTCTCCAGGGGAACATTCCCAGCTCTCCAGAGGGGCTCCAGAGCCCCAGGATCATTCCCTGCTCTGGAATCATTCCCTGTGTCGGGATCATTCCCTTCCCCAGGGATAATTCCCAACCCTGGGATCATTTTCTTCCCCAGGATCATTTTCATCCACTGCAATAAAACAGAAACAGGAGCAGGAAAACCTCTGCAATCCTTTTTCCCCTTAAAACCCGGGATTTTTCCCCTTAAAAACCAGGATTTTTCCCCTTACAACCCAGGACTTTTCCCCTTGAAACTTGGGATTTTTCCCCTTAAAACCCAGCATTTTCCCCTAAAAAAACCGGGATTTTTCCCCTTAAAAACCGGGATTTTTCCCATCCCCAAGGAGCAGGAGGTGCCACATCCACGGAAGACGAGCGCAATTCCCAGGTCCCTGCCGAGGGCTCCCATCCATCTCCGTGAAGCATTTTTCTTTTTTCCCTCTGTCCCATCCATCTCCAGGCTCTGCATTGCAGATCCTCTGCGTGGGGGCGGCCGTTCCCTCAATCCCGGAGCGTCGATCCCGGAGATGGACGACTCCATTCCATAAAAAAACCGCGGAATTTTCCTCGAGCCGGGCGTTTTTTCCGGGCTGGCACCTTCATCTCCCGCTGACAGGGAGGGAGAACGTTCCCTGCTCCGAGGGAACATTTCCTTGGAAGATTCATTTGGGATTGGTTTGCTCTCTGATCTCCCCGCGGCTCCGGGGGGTCCTCGAGCGGCTGCCGAGCGTGAGCGGAATGGGAAAAGGGAAAAAATGGGATTTTTCCATCTGACCTCTCCAGAAATCCCAGTCTGGGGAATGAACAGTCAAAAAAAGGAGGAAAAAAAGCCCCTACTTGGGGCTTTGTAAGCTCTGGGAAACCCTGGAATGGTTCAGCATTCTGGAACTAGGGAATGTTCCCATATGCCCATGGAAAAGGGTTTTTTGCAAGGAATTTTCCTTGCTGGAGTCAGGCACAGCCCATCCCTAAGGGCAAACATCCTTGGACTTCCAGGCCCTTTTTCCATTGGAAAATTAGGTGAAAATGGAAGTTGGAGCCTTTTCCTTCATCGCTTCCCAAATTTCCCGAGCCCTTTTTCCAGAGGAGGAAGCGAGGATCTGTCCCTCACTTCCAGGCAGGATTTGGTGTGATTCCAAACCCAATTCCCAGTGGAAAACTGATCTGGAGGAACAAATGGAGACACCATGAGCAAAGCTGGGCTTTGGAATGGAGCTGAGCCCTGGAATTTTACGTGGGAGGCAGGAGTCAGGTTTAGAGGAACCACAGAATGCTTTGGGTTCGGGAAATTTGTCTCATTCCATGGGCAGGAATTCCCAATGGAAGCTTTATGGATTTATTTGCCCCCCGGAGGAGCAGCTTCTCCATGGATTTGCACCCCCTGGGCACAGCAAAAAAACAGGCAAGGGCCGAATTCCAGCCTGGGAAGAACAGGCAGTTCCTTAAATTCCAAAAGCAACAATTCCCAAGCAGTTCTCCCAGCAGAAACTCCGCTTTTTCCTTTTTCCAGCCCCAGCTCTGCTCCGTTTCGTCCCCGTTTCCCCCCGCAGCGACTCTTCCCGAGCTCCGCAGTGCCGTAAAAGCGCACGGCTCGGCCGGCGCTCCGGGAGAGCGCGGAGCCCTCGGATATTGGATGCATCCATAATTCCTGACAGCTTCCGCCGCGCTCATCGAGCGGGAGAGGGAATTCAGGGCCGGGAACGGGATCGCAACTCAGCGGGCAGCGACGGCTCCGGGATTCAGGGTCATGATTTAGGGCTTTGGGTTTTATTCGCTTCCAGAATTCCCCCTTTTCTCTGGGATTCAGGATCCTGATTTAGGGCTTTGGGTATTTTATTCCCTTCCGGAATTCCCCCTTTTCTCTGGGATTCAGGATCCTGATTTAGGGCTTTGGGTATTTTATTCCCTTCCAGAATTCCCCATTTTCTCTGGCATTCCTCAGCAGGAGGGATCACTGCCCCAAACCTGGCTCTGTTTCCGTGGAATGCAAACACAAATCTTTCCGGGAGGGAAAAACGACAATTTTATCCAAAAATCCCCCATTTCAAAGGGTTTTTCTGGCCCTGCGGGATCGGGAGTTAATCTGGAGCGATGACAGTTTCATAATGGGAACGAGGCTGCAGCTCGACATCCGTGGAAATGGGATTGCAGACTGTAATTCCGACGGATTCGCTGTCGGATGAGGATCAGCGCAATCCCATTATCCCGGCGCTGTCCCCGGGCTCTCCCTGCATTCCCAAAAATCCCACCCAGGATGAGACAGCCTCATTCCAGGCTGTTGGGATAACGGGATTCCCAGAGAATCCCAGAGATCCCCAACTTTTCCCTTCAGCACCTGCGGGTGCTTCCTGAGGGCAGGAATCCCAAATTCCCGGAGCTGGAACCACGCGCCGGCCGTCCTTCCCGGGATGGGGATCGCTCCCGTTCCCAGGGATTGGGATTGATCCCGTTCCTAGGGATTGAGGTTGGGATTGAGATTGGGACTGATCCTGTTCCCAGGTGTCCTCTGGGATATCAAAGAACCGGGAATCCCTGCGGATCCCTGGGAGGGACTGGCAAAGTGGGGACGGGGCAGGAGGGCTCCAGGATGGAGGAAAAGGGAAAAGAAAATGGGAAAAAAAAGTGAAATACAAAAGGGAAAAAAAATAGAAGGAAAAAGGGAAAAATGTGAAAGGAAAAGGAGAAGAAGGGAAAGGAAAAGGGGGAAAAGGGAAATAAAGAGGAACCAAATTCAATTTTCCCGAGAGTGCAGGAAGTCCCGTTTTCTTCCTGGTTTTTATTGAGATCTTTGGGAAGCAGGAGCTCCGGATCCTGCGGGTTCCCAAACTCTCGGGCTCTGTCTCCCTCTCCCGACCATTCCCAGCTTTTCCTTTAACCAAACCTGCCCCAATTCCTGGCTCAGGAATGCCCTGGAAAACCCCTCTGGGTCTGGGATTTTCCCTTGGGAAGCGGAGCTGGGGTGCCTTCGGAATATTTGGGGAAAGATCTGGATTTTCGGGGTGGGGTTTTGGAGGTTTTTGGAGGTGGGAAAGGGAAAACCTGGGGGCAGCCCAGGGAATTGGGATGAACTCGGATATTTTGGGAATTATTTCCTCTGTTTGCTTCCTTCTTCCCCCTCTCTCCAGGAAATTGAATAAAAACTGGGGATTTAGCAAAACCTCGAGGGCTGCAAGGTGATAAATTCCAATAAATTCCTGTAGATTTGGAGGGAAAAAGGGAAATTCCATATTTTCCTTTGGATTTCCAGGAAAAAAAACTGTATTTCCAATTTTTTTTTCTGGATTCACCCTGGGATTTTTGAGATAAATGGATTTTCCTTCAGCTTAGGCTCCCGGCTGACTGATTCCCACAGAATCAGAAACACCTGGGAAATGGGAAAAAGGGATTGGAGCAGGAAACCCCAAAATCTTTCCTCAAAATCCAACATTAACATTCCCAAATTCCTGCTAAACGGGACTGGGGATAAATCTTGGATCCCACTCGGGCTGGGATATGGGATCATTCCTGAGGGAGAAGCCCCATCTGGGCTGATCCCAAAGCTCCCAATCCCAGGTCCCAATCCCGGTTTTTCTCCGGGTTGGGATTTATGGATTTTCCCGCTAAAAGGCTGCAGGGAGCGGAGGAATCCAGGCGGAAATGGGAGCGAAGCCGCGGCCCCAATTCGTGGATGTGGAAAGGAAAACGTGGAATTGGGAATAATTCCAGGGGGAATCCTGACCCTAAACCCACCCAGGCTGGGGGGATCCCCCAGGCGCTGATCCTGGCTCTCCAGGGGTTTGGGATCATCCCAGTGCTGGGGATTTGGGATCATCCCACTGAGGGGGTTTAGGATCATCCCACTGAGGGGATTTGGGATCATCCCAGGGCTGGGAATTCGGGATCATCCCACTGAGGAGATTTGGGATCATCCCGGTGCTGGGGATTTGGGATCATCCCACTGAGGGGATTTGGGATCATCCCACCGAGGGGGTTTGGGATCATCCCACAGTCAGAGCAGTTCTCCTCCCGAATCCCTCAAAAACGAGCCAAAATACAAAGAAAAAAAGAATCCCTCACAACCCCAGAAAACCCAAACCCTGCAGGTTGGGCTGGATTTTCCACATCCCGCTGGTCCCACATGGAAAACCCATCCCTGTCCAGGGCCAGATTCCGTTCCCTCCCTCCCGGAGCTGCCCGTGATCCTCCGCGCTCCCGCCGTCCATCGATCGGCGCTGCCCAAAATCCATCGGGAGCCGCTGGGCTCAACGGGGTCTTGGGGAGAGCAGCTCTGACTCCAGATCCCGGCTCTCCCTGACCCCGCTCTGCAGCCCGTTCCCCAAGATTCGATTTTGGTGGAGCTCAAGGTGAGTTTTGGAAGGGGAAAATTCATTTTTTGGGGTTGAACGGGTTCCTGTTTAATGGGAGTGGGGATGGTGGCGTTGCTTTGCTCTCCCTGCATGGATTTCCATGGAATTAGGGTTGGGTTTTCCAGCTCCGTGTTGGTTTTCAGGGATTTAGGGGGGAAAAGCTCCATGTGGGAAATACCCGAGGGAAAAATCCCAGATTCTCCCACCCCAAAATCGATCTGGGCTTTTTGTTTATCTGTGTCTAACAAAGCCTGGCTTTACCCTGGGGGTTCTTTGTGCTTCCCAGCTCATCCAAATTCCCAAAAAAATCCTGGTTTTCCTGGTTGTTATCCCAGCTGGAAGGGATTGTATCCCAGTCCATCCTCTGGGAACCCGAGCTGCCGGAATTTCCTGGGGGTTGTGATCCTGCATCCTTTAAAATGTCATTCTTAGAGTAAAAACGTTCCTGCCTGAGGCTGGCAGGTGTTTTCCTGCTTCTTCTGCTTTTCCAGCTTCCTAAAATCCTCAGGATTCACCCTGGAATGTTTTTGGGAAGCCAAGGCTTGTGGATGTCGTCATCCCTAAAAGTCCCCAGTTTGGGTTTTCCCTCCAGAGGAAAACCCCGAAATTTGTTTGTCCCTAAATTAAATCAATTCCTGCCAAAAGTCTGGGATTGACAGGAAAAAAAAATCTCAAATCCTGGAAATCCAATTTAAATCTCAACTGGGGTGGGGCTTGAGCTGGACTGGGATAAACTGGGCTTGAGCTGGACTGGGATAAGTGGGATTGGAGCTGGACTGGGATAAACAGGATTTCCCAAGTGAAGAAGGGTCAGGAATTCACACCCACCTGCCAGCCCCAGCAGCTCCGGGCGTTTTCCGAGGATTTTGGGCGGATTTGGGATTTTTGTCCCCGGAACAAGCGGGAATGGCGCTCGGGATCTCGGGATCGCCCTCCCGGTGACTTTGGGAGGCATCGACCCGCGCGGGGCGGCCGGGAATAGCAACGGCCGTGCCCGGGCAGCCGAGTGTGAAAGGCAATCACTGGAGGTCATTAATTACCGCAATTAGGGAGCCGGTAATTAATTCACAATCAACGGCCCCGGCAAAAAAAATCCCACCGGGATCAAACGGCTGCAAGTGGGAAAGGAAATGCGGGATCAGGGATAGGGAAAGGAAAATCTGAGCTGGAAAATCCCGTTGGGATGTGCGAGGTCACCCCAGAATAATGGGGAGCTCTGGAATTCCCACTCAAATTCCAAATCCCGCTCAAATCCCAGATCCCATAAAATCCCAGATCCCATAAAATCCAATAAAAGTCCCCAATCCAATAAAAATCCCAGATCCCACTCAAATCCCAGACCCCATAAAATCCCAGATCCCATAAAACCCCCTTCCCAATCCTTCCCCAGCTCCCCCCGAGCAGCGGGACCATGCTGGAGGACGAGGATGGGATGAGCGAGCGCGGCCTCGGCGGATCCCGACGGAGATTCGAGGATGAGGAAGGTGAGGGAAATCCCGGGAATGGGAGATTTGAATTTTTCTCCATGAAAAATGAATTTTTATTCCAATTATTGAATCATTGCTCCATCCACCCCACTTTCACCAGGAATTTTCCTCCCAAAAAAATAATTTTTTTCCCCCAATTATAGCCCTACTCACACCATTTTCTCCCAGAAAAATTAATTTTTTATTCCAATTATCGCCCCATTGACATCTTTTTCACCAGGAATTTTTCCCCCAGGAAATTTATTTCAGTAGTTGCTCCACCCGCATCNCGCCGGCGCTCACCGGGCTCCAGCCACCGCGGCCACTTCGGCCCCCGCGAGCCCTCGGACACCGACGACGGCGGCCAGGGCTGGCCCGAGAGCGGCAACGACAACGCCAGCAGGACCAGTGGGTTCCCAAAAAAATAACCCGGGAAAAATTCTCGGGGTTTGGGGAACGCCGGGACGCGCGGTCGGCTCGCCGCGTGCGCGCGGTTTGGGGTCGTTCATCCCGCTCGTTCCTGGGTTTGTTTTCCCGTTGGAGTGGGTTTGGAGGAGTTTTCCTGCTGGGATTTGGGATTCCAGGCAATTATTGGGAATTACTCCTCGTTCCCAATGGGATTTTCCTGTTTAAATGGGATTTGGATGGGGTTTTCTTGCTGGGATTTGGGATTCCAGACAAGTTCTGGGAATCACAACCTTTTCCCAGTGGGATTTTCCCATTAAAGTGGGATTTGGATGGGGCTGTCTTGCTGGAATTTGGCATTCCAGACAATTTTTAGGAATTACTCCTTGTTCCCAGTGGGTTTTTCCCATTAAAATGGGATTTGGAGGGATTTTCCTGGCAGGAATTGGGGATCCAGACATCCTCCAAAAATCACACCATGTTCCTGACAGGATTTTCCCATTAAAATGGCATTTGGATGGCGTTTTCCTGCTGGGATTCAGCATCCAGACAACTTTAGGGAATCACATCTTGTTCCCAACAGGTTTTTCCCATTGAAATGGGATTTGGGTGGGATTTGGAGGGAGTTTTCCTGCTGGAATTGAGGTCCCAGACAATTTTCGGGCATCACACCTTGTTCCCGACGGGTTTTGCCGCTCTGGGGAAATCTCCTTAGGGAAGATTAACATTTTGCACGGGAAAGCGGCCGCCGAACCCTTCCACAGGCCGGGACTTTTCCAGCCCCTNGGCATTCCAGACAATTTTTAGGAATTACTCCTTGTTCCCAGTGGGTTTTTCCCATTAAAATGGGATTTGGAGGGATTTTCCTGGCAGGAATTGGGGATCCAGACATCCTCCAAAAATCACACCATGTTCCTGACAGGATTTTCCCATTAAAATGGGATTTGGAGGGATTTTCCTGGCAGGAATTGGGGATCCAGACATCCTCCAAAAATCACACCATGTTCCTGACAGGATTTTCCCATTAAAATGGCATTTGGATGGCGTTTTCCTGCTGGGATTCAGCATCCAGACAACTTTAGGGAATCACATCTTGTTCCCAACAGGTTTTTCCCATTGAAATGGGATTTGGGTGGGATTTGGAGGGAGTTTTCCTGCTGGAATTGAGGTCCCAGACAATTTTCGGGCATCACACCTTGTTCCCGACGGGTTTTGCCGCTCTGGGGAAATCTCCTTAGGGAAGATTAACATTTCGCACGGGAAAGCGGCCGCCGAACCCTTCCACAGGCCGGGACTTTTCCAGCCCCTCCACTTTTCCCTTCTGGAACTGAGGTTTTTCAGGTTTTTTTTGCACAGGGAGAAGTTTTTTATTCGCCGGCGGCTCCTTTGTGCCCTCGGCAGAGGCGGGAGCAGGAGCTCGTCCCCTCCTTTCCCCTCTTTCCCCTCCTTCCCCCTCTTTTTCCCTGTTTTCCCTCCTCCTTTTCCCTCCTTTTCCTCCCCCTTTCCCCTCCTTTTCCCTCTTTTCTCCTTCTATTCTCTCTTTTTCCTCCTCCTTTTCCTTCCTTTTCCCTACTTTTCCTTCCTTTCCCCTCTTTCCCCCTCCTTTTCCCTCCTTTTTCCTCCTCCCTACAGGCACCAAACACCACTCAGAGACAACTCCAAGATAACTTTGGAGACTTCCACGAAAAACCTCATTTTATGGAGGAAAAAACAAACCCCGAACCCCCACAAAATCCCAGGATTTCATTCCACCTCCCTCATTCCGCTGCTTTTTTTTCCCCCTGAAAAAACAAAACCTCGATTTTTTTGGAGGGGCTTTTCCCACCCCGCTGAGGCTGGAAAACAAAAATCCCGCCGGGAACGACCCCAAATCTTGGATTTTTTGGCGCTTCCCGCTGCTTTTCCAAGTGCATCCCGGCGATTTGGTAACTTCCCGTCATGGGAGCCGGCGGAGAGGGAAGGTTTTTATTGACGGTAATCTGCTCCCTAAGCCGCCCGAGTTTAGCGAGCCGCAGTGGATAAAGGATAAAGGATAAAGGAACTCCGGGGCTTTGGAGTTTTTTGGGACCGCGCAGCGAAGGTTTGGGGTTAAGCCGGGGAGAAATGGGGGAAGAAATGGAAACAACTCCAGGTAGGGTTTGGGTTTGTTTTTTTTTTTCCCAGCGCTCCGTGGTGTTGGGAGGGGGGAAAAGCACCATGTTTGGGGTTTTTTTTCCTATTTTCCCTGACTTTTCCCAACTTGAGGGCTTCCAGATGAACTCCGGGCACGGAGATCCAAAGCTCATCGCAAAAATCAGCGGGAAAACTCCCGGCTCCCGCTGCCCCTCAGAGGAAAAGTTGATTTTTGGAAGGGTGGGAAATATCCCAAATCTGGGGGTTTCTTGAGCATTGAATCCCATGGGATTCATCCTGATTTTTGGGGAGGTGGGGCAGGAAAGTCTGGGGAAAAGCTCTGGGGAAACCACAGCAGCCCCTGGATAATTCTGACTTTAAACCAGGCTTAGTCCCGGCGGGAGCCCCAGCAGCGCCACGTTCCCTCATTCCCCGATTTTATACTGATTTTATCCTGCTTTTATCCCACTTTTTTCTCTCTACCCAAAGCTAGAGAGGGAATTCCGGTTTGGAAAAGGATCCCCAGGCTGGGGATTGGGGTTGGGGTGTGAAGGGGCGGCTGCACCTGGGATAAAGGAGATTTAAATCATTCCTGTCCTGTTTCCTGTGGAAACCATCCCAGATATTCCCTGGGAATCCACAGTGGCTGAAATCCTGGAGTTTTCTCATCTTAAAATCTGATTCAGGGAGATCTGGATCCCCCTCAGGGAGCTGAGAAAAAAAAAAGGGATTTTTTCCTCCGCTTCACAATTCCCAAATCCCACAGGAGCAATTAGAGGAGCCCAATCAGGGGCTGATTTTGGGGTGTTTTGTGGGGTTTTCCCTGTCACATTCCTCCTCCCCAGCAAACCCCTGCTGCTTCCCGGGATTTTCCATGCTGGGTGGAATTCCCAGGAATTAAAAAACCCCAGAGAGGGAGAGCTGGGTGCCCTGTGGGGCGTGAAAGGGTTCTCCAGGTGAACAAATCCCAGGAATTTTGGCTGCCTGGCTGAGTGGTTGAGCAGCTCCGGGAGGGAGGGAAGCACAAGCTGGGAGCTGAAGTTGGATTGATTCCCTAAAATCAGGGACGATAAGGAAAAAAAGCCAAAAAAAGCTTTTCCTCTCTGAGATTTCCTTCCGGTTTTGGGGTTTCAGGGGTGACACAGCCCCAAGACCCCAAAATGCCGCCAGGGGACAGGGTGAGGAAGGAAAGATCCATTTTGAAACCCCCAGAGATGGAATTTGGACAGAGCTGGGAGCAGTGACCCCAAGATCCAGAATTCCAAATCTTTTTTTTCCCACCAGAGATCCCACCCAGGACAGAAATTTCCAGCAAAATCCTGATTTTTTTGTGGTTCAGCTCATCAAATTTGGGTTTTTTTTGGGGAATTTTGGGTTTGGCACAGGAGGTTGACCAGAATTTCACCCATTTCATCCCTTTTCCGAGAACAACCGCCAGGCTTAGGGAGCCTGAAACCCTCCAGGCACTGAGCCCAGCTCCAAAATTCCCGGGAATATTAATAATCATAATGACGGATTTATGGGAATGGCGGCAGGGCTGGAGCTCCGGGCTTTGGGCTCAGCTTAGAGGGGCTTAAGTGGTTTAAGCAGGCTCAGCCTAAAGGGACATCCTCTTCTTTTGGGGCTGGGCTCGTCTGCTCTCTGCAGGAAAAGGGGCAGAATTCCCTGGATTTATCCATGGAAATTCAATTCCCTGATTTTTAAAGCGCTGCATTACCTGACTTTGTTATTCCCAGCATGCAGAAAAAGAGGATTTTCCCCAAAAAATTGCATTTTCCATGGAAGTCCAGCTCCTGGCATCCCGTTTTCCATGGAATCCTGTTCTCCATGGAATCTCAGCTCCTGGCACCCCATTTTCCATGGAATCCTGTTTTCCATGGAATTCCAAGCTCTTGCCCATCTCATTTTCCATGGAATCTGAGCTCCTGCTATCCCGTTTTCTACGGAATCCCGTTTTCCATGCAATCCCATTTTCCATGNTCCCAAAAGATCCCAGCCCAAAATGTCCCCGTGGGGAAGCGAGGCCAGGGAAGGAGCGTCAGGTTCAGCGGTGGTGAAAAAGGAGATTCCCGGATCTGGGAAATGCAGGAAAAATGGGATTTTGGAGGGTTTGAAAATGGAAGCAGCTCCCTGGTGCAAGCACCTAAATCTACAATAAATGGGGAAAAAAATGGGAATTTGGGATGCTGGGAGCAGCAGNTTCTCCATGGAATCTCAGCTCCTGCCATCCCATTTTCCATGGAATCCGTTCTCCACGGAATCCCGCTCTCCATGGAATCCCATTTTCCATGGAATCCCATTCTCCACGGAATCCTGTTTTCCATGGAATCCCATTCTCCACGGAATCCCGTTTTCCATGGAATCCCGTTCTCCGTGGAATCCCAGCTCCTGCCATCCCATTTTCCATGGAATCCCGTTTTCCACGGAATCCCGTTCTCCGTGGAATCCCATTTTCCACGGAATCGTGTTCTCCGTGGAATCCCAGCTCTTCTCCCCCGGCAGTGTCCCCGGCCGCCGAGCGGCTCCGGTACATCCTGGGCGAGGAGTATGAGCCCCCCAATCCCACGCTGTTCACGGAGATGGACACCCTGCAGCGCGACGGCGACGAGATGGAGTGGAAGGAATCCGCCAGGTGAGCCGGGACTCGGGAAAAGATCCCAGCCCAAAATATCCCAAAATATCCCCAAATATCCCAAAATATCCCAGACCAAAATATCCCCAAACATCCCAAAATATCCCCAAATATCCCAAAATATCCCAGACCAAATTATCCCAAAATATCTCCAAATATCCCCAAATATCCCAAAAGATCCCAAATATCCCAAAAGATCCCAGCCCAAAATATCCCAAAATATCCCCAAATATCCCAAAATATCCCAGACCAAAATATCCCCAAACATCCCAAAATATCCCCAAATATCCCAAAATATCCCAGACCAAATTATCCCAAAATATCTCCAAATATCCTCAAATATCCCAAAAGATCCCAAATATCCCAAAAGATCCCAGCCCAAAATGTCCCCGTGGGGAAGCGAGGCCAGGGAAGGAGCGTCGGGTTCAGCGGTGGTGAAAAAGGAGATTCCCGGATCTGGGAAATGCAGGAAAAATGGGATTTTGGAGGGTTTGAAAATGGAAGCAGCTCCCTGGTGCAAGCACCTAAATCTACAATAAATGGGGAAAAAAATGGGAATTTGGGATGCTGGGAGCAGCAGGGAGCTGGGAACTCGCCGTAACCTCGGCGGAGGAATCCTGGGATGCTGATGCTGGGGCAAAGGCGCCGCTGGAATCGTGCCCCAAATCCCAAACTCCTGCCCGAGCTCCCTAATAACCCAAATTCCTCGGAAAAGGGGGCAGAAAGGGGAGGAAAACAGAATAATCGGCTTTGGGAGAGCTGCGCCAGCGCTTGGCGGGAGCCGCCGCGGGAAGCTTGAATTCCATCCCAGCAAAGCTGAAGGGTCAGAGAACGAGATTCTCCAGAGAAATCCATGAGGGGAGCTCTGGGATGGATTTTGGGAGGTTTCTGGGGTCCGTCGGAGCATTCCTGGATAATATTTTGGGATTTTTGAGGGGGGACTCTGAGGTTTTCTCTTTGCAGATCCCGTCCTGGCCTTTCCCCACCTTTCCACCTCGGAATTCCGGGGCCACCAGCTGTTCCCAAAGTCCCTTCTCCTCCTCCTCCCTTCCCAGATGGGCAGCAGGAGCCCACATCCCACTCCCGTGGGTCAGGTTAAACTCTGGGAAGGAAAATGCATGGAAGAAAAGCAGCTTTATTTCCCCAAAAATCAAGAGCTGCCCTTCCAGGAGTCCAAGCCCCTCTCCCAGAAATTTGAGAGGAATCATCCACCCCATTCCAGAAGTTTCTCTGGAGTCTTCATGGTAAAATCAAGGAAGGGATTTGAGGATGGGGAAATCCATGGATGTGGGTTTCCTGGTGGGACTGGGAGCTCTTCCTCCCCTCCACAATCCTGGAAGCAGCACTTTGGGAACAACTCCTACAGATTCTCCCTTCCCACCCCGGCTAATGAGCGAGAACTCTGTGGGATGAACCAATCCAAGCTTTCCAAGCAGGGAAACTCCCCAGGAAAAGCCATTCCTGTTTCCTCATCATTCTGGGCCCACCCCGCTCTCCTTTCAGGTGGATCAAGTTCGAGGAGAAGGTGGAGGAGGGCGGCGAGAGGTGGAGCAAACCCCACGTGTCCACGTTGTCCCTGCACAGCCTCTTCGAGCTGCGGACGTGTCTCCAGACGGGCACGGTGCTCCTGGACCTGGACGGATACTCCTTGCCCCAAATTATAGGTGGGAGCCCCCAGGGGATATTCCTAAAATGTCCCAAAATGCTGGGAATGGATTTGAACCCCGTTTGTTTGCCCCATGTGCCGGATTTGTCCGCAAGTGAGCAAAGGAAGGAGGTGGGATCTGTCAGCTGCTTCCAGGAATTGTTGGGATTTTGGGGAGATTTTGGGGCTGCTGCTCAAGGAGCAGATTTTGGGATTCTGGGGGTCACTGCTCAAGGGGCAGATTTTGGGGAGGTTTTGGGGGGTTTTGGGGTCACCATGGCCACGTTTTGCAGACAATGTGATCAAGAAGCAGATCGTGGATGGAACATTTTGGAGTCACTGCTCAAGGAGCAGATTTTGGGGAGGTCTTGGGGGGTTTTGGGGGTGATCATGGCCGTGTTTTGCAGACAATGTGATGGAGAAGCAGATTGAGGACGGGCTGCTCAAGGAGATGATTTTGGGGAGGTTTTGGGGGGTTTTGGGGTCACCATCTCTGTGTTTTGCAGACGATGTGATCGAGAAGCAGATCGAGGATGGGACATTTTGGGTTTTTGGGGGTCACTGCTCAAGGAGCAGATTTTGGGGAGGTTTTGGGGGTTTTTGGGGTCACCATCTCTGTGTTTTGCAGACGATGTGATCGAGAAGCAGATCGAGGATGGGCTGCTGAAGCCAGAGCTGCGGGACAAGCTCAGCTTCGTGCTCCTGCGCAAGCACCGGCACCAGACCAAGAAGCCGATCCACCGCTCGCTGGCCGACATTGGCAAATCCGTGTCCTCCAACACCGGTGAGCCCCATGGGCTCCCCAGGCAGGAGAGGGACATCTCGGGACGAGGGGAGGAGGAATACAAGGGTTTGGGACACTCAGGGGTTTGTTGTTGGGAAGGACCCCAAAATTCTGCCCTGTTTAGGGATTGTTATAATTATTACATTATTGTAATTGTAATTATTATAATAATTTATTCTCCCAGGTTTAGGGGAGAGAGGTTGTCGGGAGCTGGGAGCCAAGGAGGGGTTTGGGACAGGGACAGCATTGATGTTTGGTGATGTCATTGTGTGGTGACATCGCTGTGTGATGACATTGTCACTGTGTGATGACATCACCATGAGGACAATGGCACTGTATGAGGACAATGGCGCTGTACAATGATGTCACAGTGGGGACAATGTCACTGTGTGATGCCATCACATTGGAGACAATGACTCTGTGTGTGATGGCATCACAATGGGGACACTGACACCGTATGATAACACCACCGTGTGATGACGTCACCATGCGATGACAGCATCCCCGTGGATGATGTCACGCCAGGACAATGTCCCTGTGTGATGACGTCAGGGTGTGATGATGCCGCACAGTGTGGGGTCAATGTCCCTGTGTGATGATGTCACTGCACGATGACGTCACACTGGGCCGATGGCGCAATGTGAGGTCACTGTGTGATGACGTCACGGCGCGATGACATCACGCCGGGCCGATGGCGCGGTGTGGCACCGCGGCTCGCTGCCCGGCTCTCCTGGCGCGGCCGCCGCAGACAAATCCGCTCTGCTCTGGCTGATCCCGCCCGTCCCAGCCCTTACAAAAGGGGATTTGGGCGCTGTCCCGATTGTTCGCCCGGGTTTAGCGGGAGGTCACTCGCCGGAGCCCCGGATTTGCTGCCGGGAGTTGCCAGCAGCTCCTGGGAGTGACCGTCACATCGAGTGACCGACGTTCCCAGTGGGATCCCGCCCTGACATTCCCCATGGGGTCCTGTCCCGATATTCCCAATGGGATCCTGCCCTGACATTCCCAGAGGGATCCCACCCCACATTCCCAGAGGGATCCCGCTCCCCGCCTCACGCCCCGCTCCGCTCTCCCCCAGCCCGCAGCCCCGTGCGGGGCCCGGCCGCCGGCGCCGCCTTCCACCGCTCCACCGAGGACCTGCGGATGCGGCAGAGCGCCAGCTACGGCCGCCTGCGTGAGTGGGGACCCCGAAATAGCCCTGGAAACACAAATTCCCCAGAAAACCGGGCTCCCAGCCCCAGGGGCAGAGCGGGAGGTTGAAACGAGGTCCCAGCACAGCCACGGAATTTGGGATGAGCGACGGGGCTGGTGAAGCTCCAAATCCTTAGGGTGGAGGGAAAAATTCCATGAAATCTTTAGGGAATGATGCTTGGAAGAGGGAGGGAATCCTAAAAGATTGCTTGGCTTGTGGGAAATCCCATCCCAACCTGGGGTTTGTGCAGCTGGTACTGGAAATGCTCCCCTTTATGGGGTTTTGGGATCATTAGGGTTGGAAACGCCCTCTGAGATCACGGAATGCCAACACTGCCACGGTGTCTCCAAGTGCCACATCCAGACAGTTTCTGGACCCTTCCAGGTGTGGGGACCCCATCACTGTCCCGTTTACACCCTTTCAGAGAAGGAATTTTCCCTAAATCCCAGGGTTTCAGGTTTTCCTCACATCCCCTCCCTTCCCTCCGCCAGGTCACGCCCAGAGCCGGAGCATGAACGACATCTCGGACACGCCGAGCACCGACCAGGTACCCACCCCAAAACCCCACTGGACACGATCCCCGCCGGGCTCTGGGGTCCTTGGGGTCCACGTGAGCCTCGGCTCGGTCGATACCTGCACAAATTCCTAATCAGGGCACTTAATGGCTGGATTGATCCCGGTGGATCCGCGGGGAAGCTGCCCCAGAAGTGATCCCTGTGCTCCCAGCATGGAATTCGGGACGAGCCAGGAGCCTGGGGCAGCTCAGACCCGTCAGGGTGGGGCAAAAATTCTCTCCTGATCTTCATGGAGGACAGGGAAGGTGCTGGGGAGTGTAGGAAACCCAAAGGGTTGGCTGGGAGAATCCCATCCGAGCTCTTGGGCTCACGCTCAGGGATTCACCTCTGGGATTTGGGATCTGCTTTTTCCAGAGGTTTCTCAATGCAAAGCTCAGCTGAGAGGCCATGGGGGGCTCTTCCTTCTGGGATTGCTTTTAGGATGGAGCTGGGAAGCAGCTCTGGCTCTGCCAGGTCCCAGATTGGGGATGGGAATGGATCAGCAGGATTTTTGTCCTGTTCCCATCCCAGACTCTTTTTTTGGGAATGGTTGTTCATTGTATGAGCATGGCTTTGTTCCTGTTCATGATTTCACCAACACCATGGTTTTTAGGGAATGGGATTTGATAACAACTTGCTTTGGGGTTTTAGGGAATGGGATGGGATAACAACTTGCTTTTCCCCCGGGATGTTCTCACTGGGCTTACCTGGGGTGATGCCCTTTAGGGCAAGTCCAAATACAATAAATAATGTTTGTTTTATTTCCTTGGACTTCTTGCATGGAAATCCACATACTGCTGGGAGCCACGGGACAGGGACACCACGAAGGTTTCCTAAATGAATCCACCCCAGTGCCCACTCAGGAACCCCAAATATCCCCTCCAGCAATGGGGTTCGGAGGGTTAATCCCAAAATATGCAAAGCATTTAGGTTTAATCACCCTATTAGGCCCACTACAAAGGGACTTTTTAAGTGTTACATGCAGCTTAGTGGCCACTGGTAACTCCTGCTCTTATTCCGAGCCAGAACTGGAGAAGTTGCTTTATTATTATGATTTTTTTTTTTTTTTCCATTTGGATTTAAAAGATTAGAACGGGGAGAGGCGGCTGCCCGGCTCACATGCCTCCCCTCATGCTGCCATATAGATTATCATAACTCCCTGCCCGGCTCGGTATTGAACCCTTTTAGGCTCGTAATGAAAAGAGCTGCAGGGGAGAAGAGACCTGGGGAATAAATCCATGGATGAGGTTTTCCTACTCCCATTATTTGTTCCAGCTCCCGGAACGGGGCTGGGGAGGAACTGAGGCACGAAAACCTCCCCCCGTGCAGGGCTCAAAGGGGGGTTCTGTGCCGTGCAGGGGCTTGGGGCTGCAAATAAACCCCAAAAATATTCCAGCATCGCTGGGGTTCGGCTCAGGTTTTCCACAGGGGGATTTCAGGGAGTTTTCCCTGCAGAGGACCCAGCAGAGCAAAAACAAACGTTGCTGGTTGGGCTGCAGAGCCCCGGGGGTGCAGTTTAGAGCCAGTCTCTGTTTTAGCTGCGTTTCTGAAGAAGTTTGTGAATTTTCCCTGGCTGATTCCCAGATGTAGCTCCTCAGTCCACACCCATGGGAGTCCTGGGACAACCAGAGGTGAAATCTTGGGATCCCGAGACTTCAACATGGGCGGAAAAAAAGGGATAAAACGCCAAATTTTGGCAACCGGTCCCTCCCTCGATGCCGTCTTTCCCAACAGCTGAAGAACAAGTTCATCAAGAAGATCCCCAAGGACGCCGAGGCCTCCAACGTGCTGGTGGGTGAGGTGGAGTTCCTGGAGAAGCCCTTCGTGGCCTTCGTGCGGCTGCTGCAGGCCACCATGCTGGGCGGGGTGACCGAGGTGCCCGTCCCCACCAGGTGAGCGCCGTGCCCCGGGCACCGGCCGGTCCGGCGGCCCCGGGGCGCCGAGGTGGCCAACGCGGCGCCTTTCCCTGCCCAGGTTCCTCTTCATTCTCCTGGGCCCGGCGGGAAAAGCCAAGTCCTACAACGAGATCGGCAGGGCCATCGCCACTCTCATGGTGGATGACGTGAGTAGAGGCCGCCCCCGGCTCAGAACCGAGCAGAGAAAGCAATTTGCACTTTATCACCCCAAAAATGGAGACTGAGAGCCCCCAGGCCAGGCTGACCCCTGTGCCCTGTCCACCCCCAGCTCTTCAGCGACGTTGCCTACAAGGCCCGGGACAGGGAGGACCTGATCGCCGGCATCGACGAGTTCCTGGACGAGGTCATCGTCCTCCCCCCGGGCGAGTGGGACCCCAACATCCGCATCGAACCTCCCAAAAAAGTGCCCTCAGCTGAGAAGAGGTGGGTGGGGCCACGGGGCTGGACCACTGTGGCCACTCCCGTGTGTCCAGTTGTGGGGGACAAGAGCCTTGCTTGGCTTCCTCCCTGGAAATAACAATAATTAATAATAATTGTAATAGTAATAGACATAAATATATAAAATATTAAAATATATAAAATTAGATATAGATTTATAAAAGTATAATACATAATAGTATCTATAATATATAAGAATAAATCTAATATATATTTTATATATTTTATTTAATATAATCCCAACCCAATCCATCCCATCCCAACCCAACCCAGCCCATAACCCCACGAATTGATCAAACCCAGCTCTGGATTTGTCCAAATTCGCCCCAAAACCCACACTCAGAGCAGGCTCAGAGCTGCCTTGGCCACGGTGCCGGTGTAGGTCTGGCGGTGCCGGCGCGGGTCTGAG
>VXBQ01006247.1:108434-123350 GCA_013400175.1 Phainopepla nitens | reverse complement strand
GGTCGGCTCGGTTCGGCTCGGTTCGGCCCCGTTCGGCCCGGCTCGACCCGACGGAACGGGACCGCTCCGCCACGCCCGGTCGGTCCCACAGCCGCCGCCGAACTGGGGGTGCTGGGACCGTGCTCCAACGGGACGGGAGGGGGCCGCGCTCTGCCCCCGCCCTGTCCGGAACCGCGGCCGCTAATTACAGCTAATTACAGCCCCGGAGCTGCGGCTGCCCCACCCTGCCGCGGACCCGGGCACCCTCGGGCACGATCCCAGCCCTGGCCCTGCTGCCGCGCTCTGCGGCCGCTCAGAGACAGAGCGGGGCCGGGGCAATCTACGGGGCGAGCCCGCGGCCGGGTGTCTACTGCAGAGGGGAGTCCGGTCACACGCTGTGTGCCGGCCACACGCGGTGACAACCGCGCGCTCCTCATCTCGGTGCAAAGGTGGAGCGCAGGGGAGGGCAGTGGGTGGAGGATTATGCGGAGCCAGGGCATGGGAGGTCGGGGACTCGGGGTGGAGGGTGCCGCGCCTGGCGTAGGGCTGGTGGTGGATAATGTTGGGACCGAGGGACAGCCTTCCCCATTGGACGCAGTGTCCCTGAGTCCGTAGCAAAGGAGGACTTGGTGACAGCTCCCCCCCGTGCCCCCTTGCCCACTGGTGCTGGCACCCCCTGGGCTGAGGGAGGATGATGCCCCCAGCACATGGAGGTTCTCCAAACTATGGCCCCAATAGCTGATAGAGCACTCAAGGCTATGTCCAAAGAATTGTCTTTATTACAAATGGGCAGGCAATTGGCAAAGGAGGTGGTTGGCAGAGTGGGCAGTGGGCAGGAGTGGGCAAAATCCTGTGTCCCACCCTGGTCTGTTCCAAGGTGCCAGCTCCCAGTGGGGCTCAGCCTGACCTGGCATCGCTGGCTCAGGAAAAAGACAAATTTGTCTTAAATCCGTGTGCAGTTTGCACCAGACAAACACCTCTGTGCAGTGGAGCTGGCACTGGCAGGGTTGGTACAATGCCAGCTGTGGCAAGAGTCCTTCTCCCCAGCTGGGGCTCCCCAGGCTGGGCAGTTTCCAGGGGAGTGACCCCAGGACCCCCTGCCCTTTTCTTCCAGAAAGATGGTGACCTCATCTGGGGCTACCCACAGCCACAAGGCTCCCAGGGGTCAGCCTGTGAGACAGGAGCCCGCAGGTTGGGAGCAGTGGGCAGGGAGCAGCTCTGGCAGAGCCAGTGGCTGGTCAGGCCTTCAGTGCTGGGGACACTGCAGGATGTCATACTTGACGTAGCCCACCCGGTCCACCTGGTAGCGCGGTGTCATCCGCCAGTAGAAGCTGCCCCGGCAGAAGTGGTACTTGCCTGGGCAAGGAGGGGACAGAGGGTCAGCAGGAGTTTGGCCATACAAAGACCCATCCTGGTGGCTGCCCAAGCAGCACAGGCACATGGCACCCTGCACCTGGCTGGCACCCTGCCAGCTCCACCACAAGAACCCACCAGGGCTGACGGCACGTCCTGTGCCGGGGCCATTCCCCACACACCTGAGCATCCCGAGCCAGGAACCAGAGCAATGCCATGAGAGGCTCAGGTAGCCCAGGCCTGAGCACTCAACACCCACCCGCCAGGTTCCACTCACCTTGGTAGAGGAACACGTTGCGTGCATCAAGGGGGACGCCGGTGAAGACGTCGTCGGTGGCACGAGGGTAGCCCTTGTCCACCCTCTGAACCTTCACATCCAGCCTGTGGGAGAGCAGAGTCATGCTCAGGGCTGCCGGGAACCCCCTCCCAGTCCCTTGCCAGGGGCTCAGGCAGGCGCTGCTGCTCCCCAGTCCTGCTCACCTCCAGTAGCTCTCCCCGCTGAAGAGCAGCACTTTGCCGCGGCCCCGCTGCAGGGCCCCCGAGAGGCGGCCAGCTTCCTTCCCTATACCCAACTTCTCGATCCCCCGGGGGCCCAGCACACTCTTCCCAGAAAACACCCAGAACTGCCGACCTGCAGTGAGAGATAGTGGGGATGTCAGACAGCCCTGAGAGCTCCCAGGCTTCACCGGGCTCCTCCCACTGCCCGTGGGACTGGGCCGAGGGCAGCGGGGGCAGAGCTCACCAGCAAAGAAGAAGACCCTCTTGGTGAGCAAATCCTGGAAAACAGCATCGATGGTGTCTGGGAGGCCAGGCCAGGTGTCAGCAACAGAGAAGGCGCCCTGGATGCCCGATTTCCAGAAGGACGAGTAGGTCCAGTATTTCCTAGTGGGGAAGATGAGCTGTGCTGATCACCTCAGTCTGCCACAGCCCGTGTCTCCCCCATCCCTGGGTTCCTCCACATCCCACCTCAACACGGCAGGAGGTGCCAGATGCTGCCACTCACCCATCCTTGAAGAAGTACAGCTCCCCATTGATCTCTGTGATAGCATCAAAATTCTTCTCCATGCAGGCGTCTCGGCTGGGGTCCACAGGAATGGGTCCAACTGTGGGCTCTGGAGTCTCCTCCTCCTCCTCTTCCTCAGTGGTGGAGGTGCTGCCAGCCTCTGTGGGCATGGGCTGGGGCTCCTCTGTGGGCACAGGCTGGGGCTCCTCCGTGGGAGCAGGTGCAGGGGCAGTGGGCTTAGGGCCAGAGCCACGACCTGAGTGAATACAGGGGAGGGCATGAGGCTGGAACCAGCTTGGTGCTGCAGGACACCCAATGCACCCAGCTGCAGTGCAGCTGCTCACCATAGAGGTACTGGATGCCCTGGACATCATCAGGGTGCAGCTGGAAGTCCTGGATGTAACTGTACATGGGGTACATCAGGGCCTCACGCACACTGGAGTGGTCCAGCCCCAGTGAGTGTCCGAACTCATGGGCAGCCACCAGGAAGATGCTGTAACCTGGGAGAAAGCACTAGCCTAAGCGTCTGGTGGGCCACAACATGGCAGGACACACCATCCAGAGACTGTGGTCCCCACAAGAAGTGTGACAATACAGCAAGGATCTGGGAGGCACAAAGGGGAGCACAGGCAGAGGGGCCAGTACCTCTGTCAGGGCAGAAGCCCCACTTCTTGTCGGTGTCGTAGTTGCTGGTGGTGGCACACCAGAGCTTGCCGTCCTGCCGGCCCTGGCTGGTGCAGGCGCTGTAGGACTGCCCCAGGAAGGTGAAGGGAAAGACGCACGGGTCCCCCTGGGAGTTGCCGCCGATCACCGCCGTGTCTGCAGCAAAGTGTCACTGAGACTGTCCCTGGCCCCTGGCTGCACCGGCCAGAACCCAGGACAACGCTGAGATCCCTCACGTGCCCACCGTGTGTGCCCCCTCCCCTACATGTCCCCTTCCCTGCTGGCACCTCGGTTGGGGCAGAAGCCGTATTTCTTGTCCTGGTCAAAGCTGGAGGTGGTGGCACACCAGCGGTAGCCATCGGAGCGCCCATCTGTGGTACAGCTATCGTAGGAGGTGCCATCGAAAACGAAGGGGAAGACGCAGGGGGCTCCATCGCTGTTGCCACCATTGGTGTAGAGGACTGTGGGGTGGGGGAGAGTGAGGAAGGGCCCAGGCACTGCGGGGCTGGGCAGGGGTTATGGTGGCCACTACTCACGCTCGCTGGGGCAGAAGCCATATTTCTTGTCCCGGTCGTAGCTGGAGGTGGTGGCACACCAGGGCAGCCCATCCTTGCGCCCCTCCGTGGTGCAGTGGGAGTAGGAGCGGCCCTCGAAGATGAAGGGGAAGTGGCATTCGGCTCCGTTGGCATTCCCATGGCGGGTCTTGACCACTGCTCAGAGAGGGGCGGCTCAATGCTGCGGCCGGGATTGGCACCATCAGACCCCCCCAATCTGTCACACCCTGCCCTTACCTAAGCCAGTTCCCAGTGTCCAGAACTCATCGTCGTCAAAGTGGGCATCGCCCTGGATGCCCTGGCCTGGGGGAAAGGCGTGGGCCAGGAGCCCGTCCTTGCCGTCAAAGGGGTACCCATCCCCATGCTCTGCAGGGAAAAGCACCCTCAGCTGGACCTGCCAGAGGAGCCCTCACAGCCCCAGCATGCACACAGACACCCAAGCCCGGCACGTGTGGGGGCAGGGGGACTCTGGGCACAGCCCAAGGAGACACGGGGTGAGGATCCCACAGTCAGGGTGCATCAGCAGGCCCCTTCTCACGGCCTGCTTGCCCAAAGGACATCACCTTTGCTGCCAAACATGATCATGATGTCTGCCTCGCCGCTGTATATCTGGGTGAAGGTGAGAGGGGTCACATCGCTCCACACTTGGAACGCCCGTCTGAAGGCATCATCGATCACGGCACGGTCCAGGTCGGGGGAGTAGTTTATCACCCTGCCAGGGAGGCAGAGGGTCAGTGCTGCCAGGTCCCCTCCGCATGCCGGAGTGACCCTGTTCTGGGCAGGAGCAGATCCCCACCCCCAGAGGTGATAGCAGTCACCACCATCTCACCCAGGGCTCAGGTGCTCTTCTGGGCACTGGGGAGCAGATGCTACTGCCATCCCAGCTCAGCCCTGGCAGCACTGGGACCCAGCTGTACGGGCAGCACCAAGCCCGGACAAGGGCTGAGCAGAGGCTGCCAGCCTCCTGGTCCCTCAGGCTCTCCATTCTCCTGGGACCATCACCCTGGGGACACAAGGGTTCATCTCCAGAGCAGACTCACCGGTAAGTCAGGTCCATGTGGTCCCACTTGAGGTCCCCCTCAAAGGTAAGGAAGGTTCCCACGTCAGGGACGCCGCAGCGGGGGGCTCGCATGGCCTCCAGTGTGGCAGCATCCAGCTCTCCCGTCTCCTCCAGGCCCAGCTGCTTCTGCATCTTGAGCAGTGCCTTGCCCAGGGACACGTGCCTGCCACCAATCTTAGCCTCTGCCTCCGTGGTGTAGCCGAACCTCTGCAGGTAGCGCTGTGGAGGAAAGGCAGCCAGAGGGGTGAGTGAGGCGGCAGTGGACTCCAGCAGCCCCGGGCACCCATCCCAGCCCGGGTGCCCCCTGAGCTCAAGGAGACTGACAGCTCTCAAGCCGTGCCTGCAGCCCCTCGCTGTCAGCCTGGGTGACCCTTGGGGACCTGAGTGCAAGGAGGACAGCACGGGGCCATGCTCCCCTCACCTCTGCCAGCTGTAGATCCGGCAGGGGGCTGATCAGGTCCCCCGGGAAGGTGACAACCGCCTGCGGCTTGCCCTGGAGAGGGGCCGCACAGCAGGAGACGGCCAGCAGCCCGATGACAAGCGGGGCCAGGAGGAGTGCCATGGTTCGGCCGTGACAGGAGGGATGTGGCTGTGTGGTCCCTGCTGGCTGCTCTGGGTGCCGCCGGGCTACCCGCTCCTATTTATGGGGTGGGAGGGCAGTGAGTCACCCTCAGACCCCTCAGCGCCGACTCACGCTCCCTTCTCCCTTCCCACGGTGACGAAACGCAGACTCCATCCCTGCCTTAACTGTTTCATCACCTTGTTTACTAAACACGCTGCGTTCCGCAGCCACGCGAGGACAGGAAGAAGGAGAGTGGCTGGGCAGCTGCACCGGGCCACAGCACAGCCCTGAAAGGCCACCCTGGGGCTGCCCTGCACAGGCACTGCCCGGCTGGCCCCAAGGCCATGGTAGCTGTGGGGACAGCAGAGCATCACTGGAGGCCGGCCAGGTGCTCAGGACCCTGTAGCTGTGTCATCACACCGGCTGACACTGAGCTTGGCTGGCCAAGGGCTGATGGTGCCAGACCCAGACCCATAAGGTGGGCATGGGGTAGATAGCAGTGGAACCCACCTGCTTGGGTTTTGGGAGGTTGCAGCCTCACCAGGACTCTGCATCCTTCCCCATCACCCCAGTGGGTCAGAGCTGGAGATTAGAGATGCCCATGGTCCCTCACCCTATGACCTCTAAGCCCAAATGCCAGCAGTTGAATGGCAGAGCTTCCTGGTAACCCGAGGCAGTGCCTGCCCAGGAGCAGCTCTGGGCATAGGTATGCTTCATCTGGGGCCCTGGGACATTAGGGGTGCCCTATCCTTGCTGCCCTTGCTGACTCAGGTTCCCACCCAGCACAGCACAGACCTTGCCATGGGATGGTGTTTTCCTGCTTCTCCCAAAGTGCCGACGCTTGTGGGAACGAGAGCAGTGAAGGGGAAAGCAAACAGGGATGAGGAGCGAGGGGAAAACAGATGGCAGAGAACAAGGCGCAGCGTCAGCTCGGGGGGAGGGAGGACTGGAGCAGCCCAGCGAGGCTGCCCGAGACACAGGTCCCAGAGCAGATCCCTGCCCCAGCCCTCACAAACCCCAGGAGCCCAAGGGGTCCTCAGCTGGCTTCACCAGGAGGATCCTCCTCTTCCCCCCATTGCTGTTAGTGCCTGTCCCCCCAGTTCCCAACAGTGCCAGACTGTGGCTCAGCAGCCACCCCCTCCCAGTATCCCCCCAGCTCTGGCTGAGCCAAGCCAGCAGCTCCTGGCCCAGCCAAAGGCCAAGCAGGTTATGCTGGCACTTGGCACAGCTGGGAACAGCGAGAGGTCAGGACTGTGCTCCCTGTGCCCTTGAGGAGGAACCCCCATGCCCAAGGGAGGGCTCATTCCTGGGGCAGCATCACCTGCCAGGTGCCCTGTGCTGGTGGGGTGCATCCCAGGGCCACGGCTGGCTGGGCACAGGAAACTCACCAGCAGTGTGGGCTAAGCTGGGAGGAAGCAACGGTGAGAAATCAGGGGGTTGCCTCACTCCCCCACCACAGCCCTGCAAGAACAGCCCCCATTCCCTGGCACAGGAAATTGCCTCACAAGCAGCCACCATCCTGCACCCCGTGTGACAAATGCATCCAGCCAAACATTCCCTCATGCAGGGACATAGCCTAGGGACCCTGCAGTCCCCTCCCACAGGGTCCAGCCTGGCCCCCTTGTCCCTGTGATGGCCCAGGTCTTTGCCAGACAAGAGGCACTGGCTCTCTGTGCTCCCTGCCTGGCTGCAGCTGAGGTGAGGAGGGCCTCTGCCCAGGTACCCTGAGAGAGCCCATTGAAGCTGGTGGCATCTGGGGAGCAGGCACTGCTCCACACCCTGCACTCTCCAGCCTGCCAGGACCTCAGCCCACAGCACAGAGCTGCTGTAGGAGCTGGGTGCTAAATAACCCCTGGGAGGACGAACCTGCAGGGCAGCCCCAAAAGGAGACTTCGGACTCCAGCTCTGGGATGGCCAGAAAGTCAAATCCAGCTCTGGTCTCCTTGGCACTGTGGCAGATCCCTTGGCCTTCCCCGTGCTCTCCCCATCCCTCGTTTCCACCACATGCAGAAGCTGCAGCTCCAACAACCAGGGCACTCTGCCAGGGCGCACCATGGCATCATGCTGCCTGTGGCACCCTGAGGGCAGAGCCACGGCCCAGCAGCACAGAGTAGCTCTGGCAGAAACAGGGCTGGGAGGGGAGCGGGGCCTTGGAGCAAGTGATGGCAGAAGATGAGGGCCAATGCCCCACACACTGTGCACCAGTCCCAGTAAGCTCTCGAGCTGGGCAGTGGGAGCTCCAGTGGGGGGTTGCCGGCCGCAGCTCTGCCCCCATCCTGGCCGCTCCCACTGACTCATGGCCCTGTTCACCAGCTTCCTCCTGGAACCATCCTGGGGAATTTCTGGTGACTCTCTGGAGGCTCGTCAGGGAGCAGGGCCAGGGCAGCAGGGAAACCCCCATGTCTGGCAGCATTGGCAGCCCCTGCGCCAGGCAGGGAATTTTCTGTGGGATGGCCTTGGCACTGCTGGCATGAGCCCTGTGCAAGGCAGCCTCGATCAGCTTGGGTCAAGGCACGGGTTCCTCAGAAAGTGCACGTGTGGAGGGGGGCTTGGGGCAGCCACTGTGGCTGGTGGGAAAGAGAGGAGGGCAGTGGTGACAGGGCAGTGCAACAGGCAGGAGAGGGCTGTAGATGGCAGAGACCCCAGGATCTGTGCCCAGCCCAGGCTACCCATGGCCTTTTTCACTCCCAGAGCCCCTGAAAGGAGTGAGATGGAAAAACCCAGGCAGACATCCTCTATCCCAGACACTGCCCGAGCCACGAGGTTGCCGGTCACCACCGTCGCTGCCGAAAGGGGAAGGAACAGCCACCGCAGCCCCTTCGCACACCCTTACTCACGGCCACCCTCATGCAGACCCTCCATGGGAAACTGGTCCAGGACCTCAAAGGGGGCTGGTGCCTTCCTGGATCCCTGTTCAGGGCAGAGGCTGACAGGACACAAGGGCACGTCTGTGAGTCTCCTGCTGGGAGGTGCTGGTTGGGTCAGCAGTGAGATTTGGGGGGATTGTATGGAGCCAGAACCCCTAGACCCCCCCCAGTTCAATTCCCCCCATAGAGGCAAGCAGGGTGGGGGCCAGCCAGGGAGGGAGTGTGGCACCAGACAGCCCGGGAAGAGGTCCAAAAACATGGGATACACCAGGGCAACAAAGCTGGTGGGGAGCTAAGGAGCCAGGGGTGAGGGAACACCCAGCTCCCACAGTCACTGCTTCACACCCAGGAACCCCAGGCAGGGGACAGGGGTACACAGGAGCAAAGGACAGGCATAGGAGTGTGGATGGCATCAGGTGCCCTCCCAGCATAAGCAGGAGTATGGTGGCAAGGGGAAGTGGGCAGGGAGAGAGTCAGCATCTTGTGCGGGTGAGACAGCGCCAGACTGGGGAGAGCAACTGCTGGTCACACTGGGAATACGACCTGTGCAGAGGGAAGGGAGCACTTGGACTTGGCAGAAGCTGCAGGGAGAGCCAGTGCCACGGCCACCACTGCACAGCCACACACCCTGAACAGTGGGCAGGGCATTACTGCATGCCTCTAGCTGAGCTACAGTGCCCCAAACCCAACCCTGCTCCCGTCCCATGGGCTCTGCACCACCCCATGCCCAGGGAGCAGAGCTGACACCCTGGCACTGGCTGCCCTGGCCAGCACCGGTCCATGGTATGCAGGCACCAGAGCATGGGGACACTTGGCATGGGAGCAGGACAGGACCCAGAGAGCAGCTCTGCGCCAGAGGCTCGGAGCCCCATCACTCCTGCTCAAAGGCTCCAGACAGAAACAACATTCCTGCACACACTTCCCGTATCTGCTGTCCTGGCGCTGGGCCCCGCGTGGGCTGGGACTGCAATCTCCAGCTGGGCCCGGGACCCTTCCTGGCAAACCACCCTGCATGCCACAGCTCTCCAGCACCAGCAGTCCTTGTCCCTGCATCCCTTCCCTGCCTGCCCCAAGCTCTGTGGATACACCTGCTCAGCTCCATGCTTGCTCCTTGCCTCACTGGGGGAACTCCCCACCTCTCAGCATCCCCTTCTTACCAACCCTTCACCTCTACTTGCCTGGTGTCCTGCCCCTCCCCAGCCCCTTACCCCTTAACCCCTGGGGCTGCCCAGCCCCGCTGCCCCCAAACCGATGCTGCTGCTCCCGCAGCTCCTGTCTGGGTGAGGATGACGCGGCCGCTGTCACCGGGCGGCTCACTCCTCCCTGCAGGCGCTGAAACCAGCGCTGCTGTGTCACCACCCATCCCAGCTGCAAACCACACATGACGGATCCGCTGCCTGCCACGCTGACTCCCGGTATCCAGGTGGGCGGCACAGTCACCTCCCTGTGTTGGGCTGGGACATCCCCTCCATGCCCACCCTGGGAACCCCCCGTATCTGCTGGGGTGCCACCGGAATGCCGCAGGAATCCCACCCAGGCACCGGGGCTGACAGCTGGCACCGTGGCACACCTCACACCCAGGCCACCAGCAGCCTGCTCCAAACATCGCAGGGCTCCTGTGCTTGAGGACTTCCTTGTTGTAAACTCCATCCCATCCCTTGACCCTCCTCCTGCCTCAGCTTCTGCCTGCAGCTTTGACCAACTTTTCTTTGGTCAAAGCTCCCAAACTTTCCCACCTGCTGGGAGCAAGAGCATGGGGTGTACAGGAAGGTGAGAGGGGCACAGGGTCCAGGTCATCCGGGGAGCATTTGGGAAGGGGTTTCCATGGGAGGCCTCATGGCCATCATCCCCTCAGCATCCCCTCTTGTGTGACCTGCTGGATCAGCTCCATGGAAGCATCTCCTGCGTACCACAGGAGTAGGGCAGGAGCTGGGAGGGGAGCAGGGCAGGACAGAGCTGGGTGGCTGCCAGCTGGGTGGGGGCACAGCTGCTGTGCTGAGCCATCAGCACCAGGGCACAGGACAGGTGGGCAGCGCTCCGTGCCCGGCAGTGACATGGGCACAGCAGCTGCCTGCTAAAACAGGAAGAGCAGCAATTGTGACAATGACAGGGAAGCTGACTTTGTGCAAGGGGACAATGTGCTGCCAGGAATCCATGGCTGCAAGCAATGGAGCGGCTTGAGAATAAGGAGCGGGGGTTTGTGGAAGGTGGAATATGGGCAAAACTGGTGGTATTTAATTGTAAACTGCGCAAAGCAGAAGGAAGGGCGGTAGATGCAACACGTTCAGATTTCAGTAAAACATTTGACAACTGTTCCAGCGCTTGCTGCCAAATTAACTCAGAGCAGCTCAGTTGTCAACACAGGCATATGGACAAAGCCCAGGCAGCCCAGGAATGGCACACAGCCTGGCTGTCCGCCGGGAGCTGCCCCGGCCACACGACCTGAGACCTTTCAGAACTGGGCATCGTGTGAGTGGAGGAAGGCACAAAGGAACACCAGGATGGACAGAGCACCCCTGCTGCCCGGGGAGGAGAAGGGCTGGAGAGCACCCAGGCAAGAGCCAGCAGACCTGTGGGAGCTGCCATGCCCCCACGGAGTGGGGAACAGCCCCACAGTCTGCCTGCTCTGCTCTGGGGTGTAGCAACCTCTCTTATTTGAGGGGCTGGGGTGAGGGGGGCTGAGCAGAGCAGCCTGGCAGGACCAGCCGTGGGCAGGGAGGCAGGACTGGTAGGGTCAGGAACCCCATGGCAGGGCCAGGTACTGACCCCCTGCTCCAGAAGTGCTCATCCAGGCACAGCCCCATGCAGGGGATGAGTGCAGGGGACAGACACTGCACACCCGAGGCCTTTGGGGCCCTGCTACATACACAGTTCTCTGCCCACCTTGTTTATTTTACTTATACTTCAGTAATTTGCTGATTACCATTTTTTAACTAACCAGCAGTGATGAATCAGCAGCACGGGAGAGGGTGGAAACTGGTGGCCTTGGACCGTGGCTCCAAGGTCTCAGGGTCTGGGAAGGAAGCCACAGGATCCCTCCAGAAGGGGAAAAAAAACACTCAGCAGTAGCAGCAGCAGTTCTGGCAGGCGTGAGGGAGCCAGCTGTTTGCATCCAGCAGCTCCAAGCACATCCTGGAAAGGCTGTTGATATCTCCAAAAACTTTCAGGAATGGCAGCCATGGCACTGACCTGGGTGTGGGACAAGACACACGAGAGAAGGAATGCATGGCTCCGTGCCACCGTTGCTCCATCTTGGGGTCAGGGCAGGCACTGATGGCAAAAGAGGCACCAGGACACACCAGGAGAGCCCCTCCATGCCCAAGGCACAGCCACCAGCAGCACCTCCAGGGCCAGTGAGCTGCCTCCTGCCAAGGGGACTGTGTGAGGTTTTGAGTGGTCTCACCATCAATTTGCAAGGGCTCCTCTGCTGGGAGTGGCTCCTGCCTGTCCCGGGAGTGCCCTGCCTGAGCCCAAGGGTGGCATTATGGCTGAGGTCATGGGTTCAGCCACAGCTTTGGTGGCCGCAGAACACAGCCATTATCCTATGGCACTCCCACTCACGCCAGCGCTCCGGGAAACGGGGATCCCAGCAGGAACGGCCAGCACGGGGGAGGCTGGCACAGGGCAGAGGCGCCGAGGCAGCGCCTAGCAGGAAGCTACCCCAGCTCTCACGGCCACCCTGGCATGGAGTGATCCCCCAGGAGTGCCCCAGGAGCCTTCTCCAGGAGCCAGCATTGCTGGGAAGGCACAGAGCGGTGAGGCAATCTGCTGTGAAGAAAAACCATTTCCTGCAGCAAGGGCTGCTTTGCTCAACGGTTTACAAAATGTGCTGATGCAACTGCCCTTCCCAGGTGGGATATAAATACAATCCTTGATGTGGATTCGTGCCCTGCAGCTACACAAACATCGCAACAATGTTTTCTTTGAAAAGAAAAAGAAAACAAGGAGGAACAAACAGCGCGGATGACAAAATCACTGGCAGTGGAAGTCCAGGGTTCGGGTTGCGGGGGGGCGGGGGGAAGCTGAGGCTCTGCCTTGGGCACCGTGCTCAGCACAACCATCTCCTATTTTGGGACGGTGACCGGGGCCATAAGCTCGTGGAAGAGCCATTGTGGGAGCGGGACAAGCCCGCCCGGCAGCTCAGCAAACTGTGCTGGGGAGGGGACAGCCCGGCGTGGCCACGGGGCACCAGCAAGAACCCCTGGCCGGGGTCACCCATCACTGCGCGCTCACCCTGCCTGCCCGGCAGCTTGTCTGAGGGTAGCGCCTTCGCAGCGCGGCATCCAGGCTGGAGAACACGGAGCTGGGAACCCTCCCCGGCCGTGGGACAGCCTGTCAGTGCAGCCCATCAGCAGCCTGATAAACCCAGCCGCACACTCCGCCCAAGCCTGAGCTTTGTCCTCCAGGCACAAGCGCTGCGTTGTCTCCTCAGCCCGCTCCCAAAAGGCCTTTAACCTGCTGCTCCCCCCGCTAAGGTATTTGGACACACATCCAACACGCGTTACAGCCATTTTTGGATTCTCTTTAAGCCTCTTGCTGAGATTTCTTTGTGTTTTCTTTGGCTCTGAAGTGATTTCAGGCTCGGAGGCACAACGGCAGAGAATTATCAGCGAGGAGCTCTGCCTCCAGAACTGAGGACGGGAGCCGTGCTCTGCCTGCCCTGGAAATCCCCCGCTCAGGGCACGCAGCATTTTTAAAAATAGCAGGTTACCCATCACAGCAAACCTCTGCTTGGGACAATTCACCGAGACAGAGGACATGGGGCACCTCTGCAGGGTGACAGGGAAGCTTGACACAACTTTCCATCAGCCGAGCCAGCACCAGGAGGGCTCGTGTGAGCCCCTGAGGCCCCTGGAGCTCAGGCTGTTCTGCCCTGCAGCCTTCACCTTGGGAAAATCCTCCACTTGTCTCGCACAGCAGCCGACTGAAGGCAAAAAGAGGAAACCTGCTGGTCTGACACAAATCCATCCCGCTTCCTCTACCTGGCAGGCAGCTTTTGCCAGGGGTTCTTCTGACACCGCCCCCCTCCTCCCCAACAGAAACACGGAGCTTCCCCCAACAGGGAGCACAAGGGCATTCCAAACCCAGACAGAGCCGGTCACAGGCAGCGCTGGGCTCTACCGGTGTGAGCTGCACAACCATGGAGAGGGGACACCAGGCACAGGAGCACCGCCCTCCCATCCTCCCCAACTCCACTTCCCCCACTGAGCTACACAGGGCTGCTTTAAAAAGCAGCAGTGGGAGAAGAAAAGCTCAAGCCCTTTCTGGGTTTCTGACATGACAATGACGGCAGCAGCCGGGCGCATGTGGGGACTCAGCCCCGAGGCACTGGCAGCAGCGCTGCGGCAGCAGAGCTCACACAGCCAGCCCGGGGATGGCTCTCACCGCTGCTGTCTGCCCATGATGGATGAGGGCATAAACCTTTCAAGGATGCATTTAATTAGCTTGAAAAAGAGCCGGAAGGTGCACACGCAGCAGCTGGCGGTGCAGCTCCTCTACTGCCTCTGCCGGGCACACGGTGCCTCCGGGAACTCTCACCTGGGGCAGGACACGAGGGACCCGCGGAGCCCCAAGGAAGAGCCCCGGGCTGGGTGCGGGCACCGCCTGTCTCGCCCCGGAGCAGAGGCACAGAGGCACCGCAGCCAAATGCTGCCGAGTACTGATCCAGCCCAGCACCCTCGGCTCGGATTTCTGGCAGGCTACGTCCGTGCTCACAGACTGCGCCAGATGAGACACCGTCTGTCCTCCCGCAGCTGGCACCGTGTCAGCGCCGGCTCCGGACCGGCCGTCCTGGCCAGCGGCACCATGGCACTGCCCACCCCGACCTGCACTGCGGGCTGGCTTGCTCTGAGTGGCCCCGGAACCGGCTGGGATGCAGAGCCCTGACCCTCCCCTCACCCCGTGTGTTTCTTCCACAGGGACCCAGAGCCAGGGTCAGCCCACCACGGCCCAGCCCCAAGAGAGCACAGGCACAATAAACTGCCTTTCCTCCAGAAACAAACCGGGATGGAGCCGTTCTCAACAGAGCACTGCAACATGAGAAAATATCAGTGGGAACAAGGAGCCACCTGAGGGTTAGTTAAAGCCGTGACCGCGGAGCGGAGGCCAAGCCCAGGCCGGGCACAGCTGAGCTCAGCTGGAGGATCGGGAACAGCCCCGCGATCAGCAGCGCCGCAGGGGGCTGGGACAGCAGCACGGCCCGAGCGCACCCCTGCAGGGAGTGCTGTGGAATCAGGAGGTGCCAGCAATGCCCCACTGCCCGCAGGGCTCTGGAAGCCCCCGGTGAGGCCAGAGCAGCCCCCGGACCGGGCAGCCTGATGTGGCAGCCAGTGCAGCCAGATCGGGTGCCCGTGGCCATCTGCTCTGGGAGAAAACCATCCAGCAGAGAGAATCTGGTGAGCGACTGCCCATGGGAAGGTGGCGGCTGTTCAGATGCAGAGCTGCCATCGAAAGAGGCAAGCCTGGCATCAAGGAACAAGCGGACAGCAGGTTCCTTGATGTCCTTGATGTTCCGTTCCCGGCCAGAGACCGAGGGGGAAAGCGCTCAGCGGCCTGAGGCTGGGCGGCCGCGGGGGCCGAACGCGGCACGGCCCCGGCCTCGCAGGGAAGGGCGCGGCGGAATCACCGCGGGGATGGGCGGCCCCAGCCCTCAAGGCACGCCGGTCTCAGCGCCCGCCGCGGGCTGTGGAACGGGAGCTGGGGCGCCGGGGCTGTACGGCTCACCCGAGGTAAGGACCTCGGCTGGGGGAACGCGCTACCCGGTCGGGTCGGGACACGGAGGGCCGGGACGGGACAGGCCGGGACGGGACGGGACGGGACGGGACGGGCCGGGACAGGCCGGTGTGAGCGCCCCGGCCGCCCGAGCCCCGCTCCCG
>VXBQ01006247.1:95231-108095 GCA_013400175.1 Phainopepla nitens | reverse complement strand
AGCCGGAGCCCCGCCGCGGACGGGGACAGCGAGGAGCGGGCGGCGGCCCTGACGGCGGCGGTCCTCCCGCAGGTCGGGCGTAGCGGGCGCCGGCAGGGCGGGCATGGAGGAGAATGCGGTGGAGAGCAGCAGCGACGCGACCCCGCAGGCGGAGCGCGAGGAGCCCACCGAGAGCGGGCTGGGCGTCGGGAGCTCGGAGGCCGTGTCGGCGGACAGCAGCGATGCCGCCGCGGGGCCCGGGCTCCTCTCCCGGGGCGATGACTCCCGCGTGGGGCAGAGCTCCGACAGCAGCGGGGTCTCCTTGGTACGTGCTGGTGGGAAGGATGGGGAGGCAGGGAGCGCAGCCGTCGGTCTGGTTCCTAGGGTTTTCTGTAGATCTTTCTGACGGACTGAGCTCTGCAGCCTTGGCACAGGCACTGTTATACCTCTGGTCCAGCGTCTGCTTCTCAGTCTGAGGAGCAGAACTCCCTTTGGTAGCAAGAGCAGCCCTGGAGGTCCAGGTTTTTGTCAGTACCAAAGGATTTGCTCTGCTGCCTTTCCTGGAAGTTTTGCAGTGATACACCTGGTTATTTGCATAAGCTGGCTGCCCCAAGGGCCTGGGCTGGCAAAGGTGTCTCACCTGAGCTCTTCTGGACTCTTTTTATCTGCCAGGAAGAGGTGTCAGAGAGCAGCTCCAGCACGGATGCCATTCCAAGGATTTACCTGCCAGACTCATCCTCTATTGCCCAATCCACCTTGGTCTCCAGTGTTTCCACTGTGAGCCAGTCCATCATGGTGTCAGAGTCCCCACAAGTCCTGGTCCACTCCAGTGTCATCACCGATGGAGCCACAGTTGTGTCAGACTCCACTGCATCCACTTCCTCAGCCCTGGGTTCTGCCATTGACAAAATCATCGAGTCCACAATCGGGCCTGACATCATCCAGAGTGAGTGTGTGCTGCCATGTGGAGATGCCGTGGGCTGGGGAGGTTGCTACCACTGCACCAGACCTCAGGAGGTGGGGGAAGTTTGGACATGGAATCATTAAGGCTGGGATAAAACCTCTAAGATCATTGAGTCCAACCGGTCAGCAGGGTTTTCTCCCCTTGCCTTGCTGCAGTGACTGGAGGGTTTGGGGAGGAGTTCACGTTGCTGGACAGCCTTCCTTCTGTCCAGCTGCTCCTTCAGCCCAGGGCAGGCTCCATCCCCAGAGCCAGACCCTCCTCACACCTTCCAGCTTCTGTCCAAACTGGGGGAAGTCCCAAGGACTCTGCAGTCCCTGGATGTGGCAGTGACCACTCTGCTCTCCTCTCCCTGCCAGGCTGCATCGCCGTGACCAGCGCAGAGGATGGAAGGGCAGAGACCACGCAGTACCTCATTCTGCAAGGCCCTGATGATGGTGAGGGAGCTCCCTGGGCTGTCCATGGTGGCCAGCTCTGCCTCTGAGCCTCATGCCACCGGAGTGTGGCCTGGAGTGGGTGTCCCAGCTGTATCAGCCATGGTGCTTGTACCACAGTCCTGTTGGGAGCCTGTTCCTGAGCTTGTGTTCAGCCCTGTGCCCCCTGTACAGGTGCAGCCTTGGATGCAGGTGAGGGTCCCATCCCTTGGCTGAGTGGGTTTTGGTTTCAGGTGCCCCCATGGTGTCCCAGATGGCCACTTCTGCTCTAGCCAATAGCTTGGCAATAGAAGCTGTTGCTGATGGACCTACCTCCACGTGCCTTGACCAGCCCGGCCCTTCGGAGCCTTCCGGGCAGTTGGAAGTGCTGGAGCTGCCTGCACAGCCAGAGCCAGCCCAAGAGGCAGATGGTGGGGAGGAGCTGAACCAGCCAGACTTGGAGACCCTGGAAGAGATGATGGAAGTGGTGGTGGTGCAGCAGTTCAAGTGCAAGATGTGTCAGTACAAGAGTGTCTCTAAGAAAACACTGATTAACCACATGAAAGAGCGTCACTTCCAGCCAGGTGTGTGCCAAGGGCCGAGGGAAATTCAAGTCACTGCAGACAGGCTCTGCTCTCTCCTGGGAGGAAACGAGAGAGGAGCTGGAGCATAAGGGCCTCTTCTGGCACAGTCTGGTGAAGAACTTTCACCCTTTTCTCTGTGGCAGTGGGTTCAGCTCTGGCTCTGAAGAAAGGACGACCACGAAAGGTGGGAGCTGCTCCAAAGACTGAGGATGAGGAGGCCCCAGAAGAAGAAGATGATGATATTATGGATGCTGGTGCTATTGACGATCCTGAAGGTAGGACTCCCCCTCCCCACATGTTACGTAGCTTAGTCTTTTCCCAGTCTCTGATGTTTTGGGGCATTTGCCTGCAGAGGACAGTGACTACAACCCAGCTGAGGATGAGCCCCGGGGGCGACTGCCCAGGTATGGCCGCACTGTCCCCACGTCCAGCGAGGAGAGGCCACGTCGACGCCCAGGGAGACCCCGCAAGCTGCTGCGTCTGGAGAATGTGTCTCAGGACACGCTGGAAGGTGAGGGAGCTGGGAGGCAGCAGCCCTGTTCAAGGCTGCAGCAGGGAGTGGTGTGCAAGCTCCTGGAGCCGCAGCGAGAACGTGATGGAGCTGTGCTGTGTTCTGTGGAACAGGAGGGGAGGTGGAGCCCTTGGTGACGTCCCAAAGCACGCCAGGCCGGGAGCTGCAGAGCTCAGAAGCAGCCAGTTCCTCTGGCCTGCAGAACGGGACCGGCGAGAACCTGGCAGAGCCCGGTATCAGCCAGTCGGACTCAGAGAACAAGGACCCTTCCTCCAACGCGGGTGCTGAGGACGTGGACGCCGTCCCCCGACGGCGCGGGCGGCCCTCCCGCCGCTTCCTGGGCAAGAAATACCGCAAGTACATGGGGCGCAGGTGAGGGTGTGCTGGGCCCTCTGGTCTGTGCCCAGGGCCGGTCCAGCCCGTTTGCCAGCGCAGCTCTGAGCCCTGTTCCTGTTTGTGCAGGTACTACTACAAGTCCCCCAAGCCCCTGATGCGGCCCTACCTGTGTCGGATCTGTGGCTCGCGGTTCCTCACGCACGATGACCTGCGCTTCCACGTCAACTCACACGAGGCCAACGACCCGCAGCTCTTCAAGTGTCTGCAGTGCAGCTACCGCTCCCGGCGCTGGTCCTCCCTCAAGGTGAGCTTCATCCACCCTGCCCCCAGCCCGCAGGCTGCCTGGCAGCCCCAGGTCTCATGGCCCTGTTCTGCCTCTTACAGGAGCACATGTTCAACCACGTGGGCAGCAAGCCCTACAAGTGTGAGGAGTGCAATTACACCAGCGTGTACAAGAAGGATGTCATTCGACATTCCACAGTGCACAACCGGGACAGGTGAGGGCAGCACAATCCTGGGGACTGAACAGCACTGACACTGTTCTTCCTGTCCTGGGAGGGTGGCCATGGCTGCCCCGTCCCCTGACCCTTTCCAAAATGGAGAGTTTTGGTGTCTGGGTATAAGGCAGCTTGGGCTTGGGGTGTGGCTGACACAAGGGGCTTTTCTTACCTGTTTTTCAGAAAGAAGAGAGCTGATCCGGTGAGTTTAAATACTCAGTTGACTTGAATCTCAGCACTGTTATATGGGAAGAGGCACATCTGGGTCTTCCGCAAAATCTTGGTGCCTTGTTGAGACCATTGTTTCTGGATCTCTTGAGGAAAGGCAACCCAGGTCCTCCAGTGGGGAGAGGGTAAAGAAACTGGTGAGCTCATCCAGGTGATCTCATCTTTATGCTCTCCATCCAGCCACCAAAGCTGAACTCCTTCCCATGCCCTGTCTGCAACCGTGTCTACCCCATGCAGAAGAGGCTCACGCAGCACATGAAGACACACAGTACAGAGAAACCACACATGTGTGACAAGGTGAGGGGGACAGCCTGAGGAGGGGCTGGCAGTGGGTGAGGCAGGGCAGGGGGTGAGCACTGCTGCTTTGTTTCATCGCAGTGCGGGAAGTCCTTCAAGAAGCGTTACACCTTCAAGATGCACCTGCTGACGCACATCCAGGCCATTGCCAACCGCAGGTAGGAGCCCGGCGTGCCTGGGCAGAGCCTGTGTCCCGCTCCCCCTCAGCAGGTGTGACAGGTGGCTTTGTCCTGGCAGGTTCAAGTGTGAGTTCTGTGACTATGTCTGCGAGGACAAGAAGGTCCTGCTGAACCACCAGCTGTCACACATGAACGACAAGCCCTACAAGTGCAGCGTCTGCAAGTATTCCACCTTCCGGGAGGATTTCCTGGTCTCGCACATGGCAGTCAAGCACACAGGTGAGAGGAGCTGTTTGACCAGTGCCCTGCATCCCCTCTTCTCCCAGAGACAGCAGAGTCTGCCTGCTCTCCCGGCCGTCCCCTGGGGGCCTCCTGCCTGACTCCCCCTCCCGGGCCCTGCAGGAGGGAAGCCGTTCGCTTGCGAGTTCTGTCACTTCACCACCAAGCACAAGAAGAACCTGCGCCTGCACGTGCAGTGCCGCCACGCCGACTCCTTCGAGGAGTGGGCGCAGAGGCACCCCGAGGAGCCGCCCTGCCGCCGCCGCCCCTTCTTCACCCTGCAGCAGATCGAGGAGCTGAAGCAGCAGCACAGCCAGGTGCAGGCACCGGCTGAGCCAGAGGCCAGCCCACCGGTGAGTGCCATGCCTGGCCCCAGCTCCTCCCGGTGCTCACTGCCCACTGTGCTGTCAGCTCTCTCTCTCATGCAGGCACCTCTCGGCTCCATCACCTGCCACACGGTCCAGGCTGTCGCAGGTGCAGAGCCCTCTGTTCTCTCGCAAGGTTCCCTGGAAGGGACCACCATCATCTATGAACAAGGTAAGTGAGTGCTCGGGACAGGGATGGGATGAGGAGGGAGGTAGGTGACCTCCTGCCTGACTCTTCCTGTCTGACCCCCAGAGGTGGCTGGATCAGCAGAGCTGGCCACGCAGACGGCCCTGGATCTCCTGCTCAACATGAGCGCCCAGCGGGAGCTGGCCACAGGCTCATTGCAGGTGGGCAGAGGCAAGGGGAGCCAGGCCTGCTGGGGGCTGCCACAAAGAGCTTCCCAGCCCTGTTCTGCTGCAGGGGTGTCCTGCAGAGCCTTTCCCCCTTGCCTGAGCTGCTGTGTTGCACAGGTGGCAGTGGTGAAGCCAGATGACCCAGGAGAGACACCAGGCCCCTGTGAGCTGCAGGCACAGGAGGAGGAGGCAAAGGTGGACTCTAAGGAGGAGCAGCAAAAGTTGGTGATGCTGCACATGGCAGAGCCTGGGCAGACACTTGTGCAGGAGGCTTATGGGGAAGCGAGCCTGAGTGGCTCAGAGCTGCAGCAGATCACCATCCCCTTCAATGGAACAGCAGAGTACAGCATCATCGCACCCATCAGCGAGGAGATCCAGGCTCCTGCCACACTGTACAGGTCAGCTGTACGGGAGGAGCGGGGAGGGGGAGGCACTTCTGGCCTCCAGTGAGCAGGAGGAGGAGGAGGCAGATCCCCCTGACCCTGTGCTCTCCAGCAGTGAGGAGGAGAGTCCTATGGAGACCTCGCACACAGTTGTGGTGAGCGGAGCTGTGATGACAGAGGAGGCGCTGAAGGACCATAGCAATCACTACATCATGTCATCCAGTGTCCCAGGGAGCCAGTTCCAGACCATGGAGGTAAGGATCTGAGCCTGCTCCCCATCCTGAGCAGCAGTGTGAGCAGATGTGACTGGTGTTTCTCTCGCAGCCCCTCAGCGGGGATGCTGCCTTTTCCTCACCCGCGGAGGGCCAGGAGGCACAGCCCGCCGGCGTCAAGTGGCCCCTGGTGCAGTGTGTCACCAGGCAGCTCCAGAAGGACTCGTCTTTATCCCCAGCGTCCGAGGGGCAGGAAGTCTCATCCCCAAAGGTCAAGTGGCCTGCACTCCAAGGCATGGCCAAGAAGCTCACATGCAAGGTTTCCACAGCCAAGAAGCTCTCGTGCAAGATTTCCATGGCCAAAAAGTTTTCATGCAAGATTTGCGCAGCCATGTTCACAGGGAGAGCGGAGATGGAGAGTCACAAGAGAGCCCACATTGGGCCCAGCACCTTCAAATGTCCTGACTGTCCCTTCACTGCCACACTCTGGCCAGAGGTCCGGGTAAGTTTCTTGGCGCAGAGCAGCCCTGGGAGCAAGGGGTTTGGAGAAACAGGGGGGTTTCTGACTAGCACTTGTCCTCCTGCCCCAGAGCCACATGGTTCAACACGCCAACCTCCGGCCACACAAGTGCCCCCACTGCAGCTTTGCCTCCAAGAACAAGAAGGACCTGCGCAGGCACATGCTGACCCACACCAATGAGAAGCCCTTTGCCTGCCAGGTCTGTGGGCAGAGGTGAGTGATGGAGCTGGGCTGATCCTGCTTTGGGGGATCCTACAGAGCTCTGCAGGGCTCAAGAGGAGAGAGAATCTTGGCAGAGCTGTCTGCCCCAAACCTTACCCAGGATCAGCCCATTAGAGGGGACAGTGCCCTTGGGAACAGTTCCTGCTGCAGGTGGACCCAACTTTGTCTTCAAGGAACTTCTCCATAGGAGGGTTCAGTCCCTGGGCACTGATGGGAGCATGCTGGGAGAGGGGACAGGCCATGTTGTAGGATGTGCTTATGGGGTCTGTGGCCTGCAGAGAGCACAGGATCCTGTGCTGCCTGTGGCACACTCCACCTCACTCTTCTCTCCATAGGTTCAACCGTAACGGGCACCTCAAGTTCCACACGCAGCGTTTGCACAGCTCCGAGGGCAAAAGGCCAGGGCCAGCTGCTGCCCAGCAGACCATCATCCTGAACAGCGACGAGGACACCCTGGCCACCCTGCACAGTAAGACATGTCCCCTGGACCAGGGCTGACCTGTGGGTGTCCTACATCCAGAGCCCCATGCAGGATTCACCCAGCTTGTGGTTCAGGTGGAGCTGAAGGGCCAGGAGGATCATCCTGCAGTTTGGATTGCTGGTGGAGATGGAGACCAAGGCAACTGCACGGAATGAGGGAGCCTGTGTTCCCTCCAAACAGGTCCTGGTAGATTAGTTCATGTGGAAGCAGCTCACACTGGAAGCAGTGTTGAGGGTCTGACGTGGAGGGTTCTGCCCATAGTTGTTTAGCTCTCACCTTTTGTGAGCAGAGCCCAGAGACTGCCCTGTGCTTTTTTCTCTGGGGCCGGTGTCAGTCAGTGGCCACTGGGGAGTGAGGCCATTGGTAGCCCTGGCAGTGTCCCCAGCAGCATCCCCAGCAGCTCTCTCTCTGTGTTGCAGCTGCTCTGCAGGCTGGCCAGGCTGTGCTGGCTCCCGAGCGGCTGCAGCAGGCTCTGGGGCAGGAGCACATCCTTGTTGCACAGGAGCAGAGCGTCCCCAGCCAGGTGAGCTGGGTCCCTTGGCCTCAACTCATGTCCTGTGTGGCCACTCCTCACAGTGGGGGCCTCCTGGGGGGTGTGGTCAGCAAGTGCCCTGACCACCCTGGGCAATTGCCAATGTTGCAGGAGGAGGCAGCCTACATCCAGGAGATCACGACTGCTGACGGACAGACAGTACAGCACTTAGTGACTGCTGACAACCAGGTGAGGGGACATGGCCACGGATGGGAGACTGCCCAGTGGGAAGAGCTGGCAGCAGTGACGAGAGCAGGGTTCCCTAGGGAGAGCTGAAGACACTGGGGTGGTGGAAACAGGCACAGGAGACAGACCAGATCCAGTCTGGGGGGTGGGTAGTGGTGGCCTTTTTCTGGATCTGAATTCCCATGTTTGCAGGTTCAGTACATTATTGCCCAGGAAGGTGTCCCGCACTTGCTTCCCCAAGAGTATGTTGTTGTCCCAGAGGGACATCACATCCAGGTGAGCTTCAGACTGTCTGCTTCCATCACATGGTGGGTGGGGCTCCTGGGGTGTCACGTGTGAGGCTGCACCCCCTCCTGCTCCCTCTTGCTTACCCTGGGTCACAGCATTGTTGGGGGCCTGGCCACTCACAGACCCTACAGCAGCCTCAACTGTTTGTCCCCAGGTACAGGACGGTCAGATCACCCACATCCAGTACGAGCAGGGTGGCCAGTTCCTCCCAGAGTCACAGGTAAGGAGCCAGGCGTGGTGGCAGGAGCTGGAGGGTGGGTCTGAGCCTGCAGCTGGGGAGGGGTATTTGAAATAGAGGGAGCTCATGGGCTGGTGCCTGAGTGCAGCAGCCATAGCTAGAGCAGCTCCAGCAGGAACCCTCCCCTCAGAGATTGTTTTCCCCTCTGTAGATCCAGTACATGCCCGTGTCGCCTGAGCAGCAGCTCGTCACCCAGGCACAGCTGGAAGCAGCAGCACACTCGGCTGTCTCAGGTATTAGCAGGGCCCTGTGCCAGAAGGGTTTGGGGTTGCCAGTCCTGCCAATCCTGTTGTTGGGGTTGGCAGCAAGTCGTGCAGCAGTCCTTGGTGGGAGGGCTGGGAAAACCAGGCTCCATCACTGTTTTGCTGCCAGGCATGGTGTCCAACGGCAGAGATTCACTGGTCCCAGCCTGTCAGTTCTGGAACAGGGTTAACCAGAGCTGGGCTCCCTCCTGGAGCCACACACAGGCAGGGTGGCCTTAAGCCCCTTCCCCGGGGCCAGATGAGGAACACAGAGGGGAGCCCTGAGTAGCCAGCAGCTCCCCGTGCCCTGGGTCAGAGGCAGCACTGACACCCTCCCCTGCAGCAGTGGCGGATGCGGCGATGGCCCAGGCACAGGGCGTCTTCAGCGCCGAGGCAGCGGCCGAGCAGATCCAGCAGCTGCAGCCGGGCGTCCACTACGATGTCATCACGCTGTCGGACTAGCACCGGGCGGGGCCGCACCGGGCCGGGCGGGGCCACGCCGTGCCGGGGCGGGGCCGCAGCCGCCCCAGCCAGCAGTTGCCTTATTGTGCCGGGGCTGCGAAGGACGCACGGACACAACCACGGACACGCTGCCACTCAGCCCTGCACCGTGGGGGTCCTGCACATCCCCCCAGAGACTGCTCAGCAGCCACGGGAGCAGCCCTTGTGTGGATGGCCTCTTTGCCTGTTGCACTTGATGGTCTGAAATCCCTTTTCCTGAACGGTCTGTGTGGGCAGCCGTGGATCAGCGTCTGCCCAGCACATGAGGATCCTGGGGAAGCCGTAGGGCTGGCCACAACTCTGTGGTGCAGTGTCAGAGACGAGGTGTGTGCAGCCACAGCCACTGCTCCCCGCAGCCATGGGGCCAGTGGTCCTGGTGTGCCAGCAGCCAGCCCTCCTGTGGTATCTCCAGCCTGCGGGCAGGCAGCAGCAGGGCTTTGGACTGGAGGAACCCAAGGAGAAGGAGGCAGAAGATGCTCTATTTTTCTTCTGAAGAGGGATGGACTCTGGTGTTAACCCACTGTTGGTTGTTGGAGGGGTTCAGCTGTGACATTCTCAAGCTTTGACTATGCTTATGAATAAAAGGGATGGAGAGTCATGTGTGTGCCTGCCTGGGGCTCCAGGGGACAGGGAGGTGACAGCCCAGGCTCAGCACGGCCCTGGGGCTGAGGCCCGCGGCTCCAGGAGCCCAGTGCTGTGCTGGGCCCGCTGCTGGCAGACGCCCTGGGCTATCAGCTGCCTCCCGCCCGAGTGACCTTGACTCCTGGGAAGCGAGCTGGGCAGCTGGGACAGCGGTGGGCTTGGGGCTGGAGTCATGAAATTAATCGAGTGGTAAACAGCCTAAATCCCGTGTAACTCTGTCCCGAGCCACACACCGCCCTCCTGAGCGGCTTGTCTGGGCCTATTTACATGCGATTATAACAGCTAATCGCAGAGTTTTAGTTCTCTGCTCCTGCATTAAACTGATTATCTGCGGAGGGGAAAAAGGCCGGGAACCACCCTGGCTCGGTGAGAGCCTCTGTGAAGCCTGAGCCCGGCGGGGGCGGGGTGATCTCGCTGGGCTCTCCCTGCCTCAGGCCGGCTCTGGCGGTGGCCCCGGGGCCGCTGTGGGACACCCCCTCTGACCACCAGAGCGGCGAGGTGTGGCTGGCCCCTCACCTCCCCTGACGTGGCTCTCCCGGCTGTGGCTCTGTCCCGGCCGTAGCTCTGTCCCGCTGCCTCCACAGCAGCCGTGCCTGTGCGCGGCTGTGCCTCGCTCGGGGTCCAGCTGTGTCCGCCCGCGGTGCCGGCGGCTGGCCGGGGCCCTCCCTCTCCAGCTGTGCTGTGCGGGGTCAGGGTGCTCCGCGCAATCCGCAGGCGCTTTCCTAGATTACAGCCCCATTATCTAATCAAGCAGATCCACGGTGCTGATTAGGGCTGCACGAGTCCCGTGGGGACAAGGTTATGGGGCCACTGCGGGGCCGTGGCCAGGACTGCTCCCAGCCAGCAGCACCATTGTCCTGGCTGGCTTGAGGCTTCCACACCTGTGGCTGCCCAGAGGACAAGATCAGCCCACTGTGGGATGAATGGGACCAGAGCTCTGGCTGCTGCATGTTGAGAGCTCCAGGTGCTGCTCAGGCTCTGGCCATGGGGTAGTGCAGGGGCTCGGGACCTCAACCCTGGGACCTTCTGCTCTCACCAGGGCCTGCAGGGATCCAGGGATGTGGTCGGGCTCATTAGCGCCAGTGACCTTCGCCTTCTCGTCCTGGCCAGTGCTAAGCGGGTTTGTTACATATTTAATATCCTGAGAGCGTTATTAGTCGGTATTTAATGACGGATACAACCTGTGGGATAATCCCAGTCTTAGCGGGGAGGCGTGGTGGCAGGAGCAGGCGGCTCAGGGGGTCGCGGGCTCTTGGGGCCCCCCACACAGCTGCCCACCACTGCCCTGCCTGCCCACTGCCCCTGCTGTGCCAACCGCAGGAGCCCCCCAGTGCCTTGCAGGGGTCCCCACTGTCCATGGGGCTGCGGGACCCTTCCCCTTCGCCACTCTGCTGCCAGAAATCCAGCGGCAGGCATGGCAGTGCTGGGGCTTGGGTGAGGACCCGGCCAAGCCAGAGGAGGAGCAGGATGGGGCAGCATGGGTTGCTGTCCTCCCACCAGGCTATAGTTCTTCCACCAGCCTCTGGCCTCCAACCTGCTCGTCCACATCACAGGGGCTCCGCCACCCACAGCTCCAAGTCAGGGCTGGGGTCATGGACGGGACACAGCTCAGCACTGCAGTGAAGCCCCAGCTGAGCTGTGTGCTTGTGGCTGTGAGTGTCCGTGGGGCTCACAGTGGGCCCCATGCAGCAGCCCCGAGGTGCCACTGTACCCCATCCCTGGGAGCTGTGTAGGCTGTGCCGAGCTGGGGGACTGGGAGGGAGCAGGGCTCTGTCTGGTGGCAGGCAGGCAAGGAGGACAGTCCCTGCAAGTCCCTGCCCAACAGTAGCTGGGGAAGGGAGGGTACCAGGTGCCCCAGATCCTGCTGCTGCTCTCGTGGGTGCTAATACCCCCTAATCAGCTGTCAGTCACTGCGGACCCCAGCAGCTATAAAACACCCGGGAGCAGCTCCCCGGCTCCTCTCCTGCAGTATGGCAGCACCTCGGGGTGAGAGGAGCGCAGGACAAGAGCTGGGGGGCTGCGGGGGGCCTTGGGGGACCCTGCGGGGGCCGCCCCAAGCCCTACTGCCCTGCTCCTGCCCCTACTCCTGCCCCTGTCCCGTTTTGGCCGGGTACAGCTTCCTGCCACCCCCTCTAAGCCTTGTGACGCCCCTGGTAAGTGCCGCGCTGCAGCTCCGGGGGAGGAACGGGATGTGGGGCTTTCCCAGGACAGGGGCTTTCCCAGAATGGGACTGTGTGGGGTGATCAGAATCGGAGCTGGGGACCTGCTGTCCCGAGGCCTCTGCCCTCCCCGGCATTCTCCTGCCCCCACATACATACCCTCCTGCACCTGGCACTTTTGGGTGCGCATGGGAAGGGAAAATGACGGGCAGGATACAGCTCTGCCTTCTCCCACACACCAAGGGCCGAGCCCTGGCATCCCACAGCCCCTCTCCTCTCCTCTGGCCGTCCCCTGTCCCACCCTGACGCCCCTCTGCCCCTCCAGGTCTCAGCACCCTATGAGGTGCCGCTGGGGCTGCCCACAGAGCCGGGGCGGGCGAAGGCGGCGGCGGCGACGCGAGAGAGCACCGGGGCACTGAAGGCTTGGCTGGCACGACACCCCAGGAACCCCTATCCCAGCAAGGGGGAGAAGGTGATGCTGGCTGTGGTCAGCCGGATGAGCCTCACCCAGGTCTCCACCTGGTTCGCCAATGCCCGCCGGCGCCTCAAGAAGGAGAACAAGGCGAGCTGGGCCACACGCAGCGCCTCAGATGGCGAGGACAGCGAGGGAGAGGGGGTCCCATCGGGTGCCGTCCCCGTTCCCAATTCCAGCCCCGTGCAGGATGGGTGTGGGGGCAGCCCCGAGGTGAGAACAGGCACTGGGCAGGGCAAGCAGCTGCAGAAACCCAAGATCTGGAGTGTGGCAGAGATGCTGGAATCTCCCCCCAGCAAGAACGGGTGTCCCTCGGATGCTGCGGTGCTGGAGCAGGTATAGGGCTGGACAGTCATGTCCTGTCCCCAAGGACATGGCAGGAGAGACAGCCATGGGACCCAGCCAACGAGAGTGGGAGGTGCGGGTGGGGAGGGACACAACACAGTAATAAATATGACTCTGTCTTGGGTCTCCTGGTGTTGCCTGCGTGCGGTGGGGATGCTGGCAGGGGGGCAGGATATCACTGGGGATGCTGGTGGGGATGCTGGCAGGGGGGCAGGATATCACTGGGGATGCTGGTGGGGATGCTGGCAGGGGTGCAGGGGTGCCAGCAGAGATGTGGGTAACTTCACTGCCAGTGCTGCAGTGAGCAGCCCCTGTGGAGCAGAGCAGGTCTAAGGCAGAGATCAAAAATAGACTTTGCTCTTCTTGATAAAGGTAATAAAATAGTTAGGAGTATTAAATTAGTCCTTACAAAACAAGACCCAAGGAGGTTAAATAGAGACCGGAGGCTCTGCAAAAAAAACCCACAATGACTACAAAACAGCTGCAAAGACGTCTTTACACACCAAAGAAACTCCTCC